>VZTM01033342.1:0-33419 GCA_013400555.1 Jacana jacana
ATTTTGCAGAAGACTGTCAAAGTAAAATACGAATTTCCTATACCTCCTCCTTTTCCCTTACCCTCCGATTCAGTGTTCTGTAGAGACATTTCACTGTTTTCTGTATGACACCCCACGTTCTCATCACAGAAACCCAATACTGAAACATTGTTCTGAGTGACTCAAGCTTGTGTAAGCTTTCAGGTGCCCACTGGGACACTGATTATTAGAGGAACAAGAGTGGAAAAATGTCCTGAAAATAGAACTTGGAAAGCATAGTAGTCTCAGGGAAGAATAGCTGGGATCTAATGAGGGACTGTACCTGTGAAACCTAATAGCCAGAACAAAATTAGCCATTCAGGGTGACTTATTCAAAATAGTTCTTACAGCAGTTTTAACAGCAGAAGTGCTCCAAACCATTATAAAGTACAGCTGTAGATATAAGTAACAAATGCATGAGTTAGGAGACCTGCTCCTCTGTTACAGATGCCCAGAGGCTATGGTCAGACATCCAGGATATGAAAATGGATATGCCATATAATCAAGACAATAATGCCCACGGCATTCACTTCCATTTAGCCTGCAGGCTTCTGAAAGTACAGGGAAAAGTCTAGTTGATTATGGGAACTGGCATTATGTATGTATTGCCAAAGAGAGCAAAATTCTCTAATATGATAACACCTCTTTTCATTTTTCATGAGTTTCCTGATTTACAGTGCATAACATACTGGTCTGAGCAGATGGATTTAGGAATCAATTGGCTTACATGCAAACTCTCTTCTGTTATTAAAAAAACCCAAACCAGTATAATTTTCAAGTGTGGATCTACCCAAAGACTAAACATGGAATGTCACCAACTTTGTAGGCTGTACTGTAATAGCCTCAACATAGATTCTGACCACATTTCTCTGCCTGTTCTCAGTAGAGGTGAGGACTGGGTCTCACATGAAAAAACAAATCTACTTGACTACTACCATTTACTGTCTAGTGTTATTATGCCATGGCATATAAAATAGTACCTGCTAATGATGAAACCCCAGAAACACTTAGTAAAGCAGATTTCTGCTTTCTGAATGCAAGATGAGCTGTAGCCTCATAATGATTACTGTGACATTTATTATTAATTGTATATATTTTGAACCAAAAAAACATTGCAAGGCTTGTTGTGCAACATATAGTCTGACCCTTAAGTGTCTATACACAATATTATGTTTTAATATGGGAAAGTAAGCACTGTGTTATGATGGCTTTCTTAACTTTCAAAGTACTGAGGATGGCTGCATGCACCAAGAAAGTGCTACTTGGACTACCAGCTCCTGGCGTCATAGCTGCACACTTCATAGAAGGCTTTCCTAAGCAGCTAAACCTCCACCTTGGAAATGGCAGGTTTGGTCCACAGGGCTAACAGAAGGTGCTTCTAGTTTCTCACTGCTCTGATCGTTAGTCTTGCTCCTGATTTGGAACCTGAACCTACCCATGACTACGCATACCATTTGGTCCCAAATGTTCAGTGTTCTTGTATCTTTACTTCCTCTATGTAGTCTGCTTCCTCCATTGTTCAATTTTTCTCCCTAACGCTTCTTTCATTCCTGTACCCCATGCTGTCCTTAAGAGTTTCTTGGGCAAATTACTGTTTGCAAGGACCTACTTGTCAGCAAATTATTCATTTCCATTCTGCACAATTACGCGAGTAATTTATTTAAGAATCCTGTTGAATGTGTCTATAACACAGACAACTGTTACTAGTAACTGAATGACAAAACAGCTCAACATGACAAAAGCGAAAACAGAGACTTCATTTTTGTGTCAGGAAGAATATCACTACAGCAGAAAAATATTTTTTGGTACTTAGTTCTGTTTATAGCAAAGTCAGGTTTCAGAGTGGTTCTGTAGGACATTTCTTACCACAGGGAAACCACAGAAGCAAGATTTTTTTCTTTTTTTTTTTCTCTGAAATGTCTCCATTTCTGGCAATTGTCAGAGAAAGCACACTAGGCTAAACACACCATACATTTGCCCTAGCATGTATCATGCTAGCAGTTCTTACAACTGAGTTGCAATACTGGACCAATGCTCAGGTTTGTGAACAAATTCCTGTGTGAATGTCAGTCCCACATGATCCTTCATTTTGAGAACTGCTCTTAAAAAATTAGCAGGGACTGATTATACATTCTTCTCCCTCAAGTGAAAGAAAAATCATTGCAAGGAAACAAGGACAACCATAAAGGGTCAAAGTTTCAAGAAAGTGTATGTAACCATATGAGACCAAAGAGGATGTAACCATCTCTCTATTGTGTTCCCTCTTTATAAGCCAGGAAACTCTCTGGTAGGAAATCAAAGAAGTACTAAAAAGTAAACTCAATTTTAAAACATCAGAAAAAAAAAATCAAACTTCAACCAATGCACGATCCATCTTGAGAATGTGGAAAAATTAAGCCTTGTGCATGGTTTGAGGCTTTATCAAATTTGCACCCTTAATATTTAAAATTATGCCATTGCTGCAAGGCCTCCCTCTATCTCTTTTGGAAAGTTAATACAAAACTTTCATTAAAGGAGACTGTAATCTTGTGTGTGGAGCCAAATCATTTCCTTGTACCCCATTTCAGAAAGCTCTTATTTTACAAGTCTGTTTTGCTTGCAATACACGCCTATTTTGTAAAGGGCTGTAACCCACTAGATCAGTGGATGGGCTGCAGTAGAATAAAGAGATTATCCTGGTGATTTGGGGAAAATGAGTTTATCTGGCAGCTCCACCCAATTAATAATACATTATGTTGCATTTTGAGACTGACAATTTCTCTTTGCCTTTGCATTTCACAGCCCATTACAGCTAAGTTGCTTTTTTTCTGGTTTTTTTTTGTTCTTCCCTCTGCCTTCCTCACTTCCCTCATAGTACTGTTCTCCTAACTCTCTGTATTGTCCTCCTTCCTCCTTGCCACACTATCTCCCTGGGGATCCATCTCATTTTTTGCACTCCATCTTCCTCTTTAGAGTAACTCTCACATAACTGAGTCCTACTTCCAGGTGCTTCTCCTTCCTACCATACCAAAGGGTTTGTGCAGGCCAGGTCCTTCTGTACCACAAGGGAGAGCAAGTCTGTCACTGCTTCTTTGATTTACCACAGATCTCCTAGATGGGAAGCCAGAACTGCAACTCAGTTGTGTTCTTTAACCAGAGGACTTAGAGCCAAAGTAGAGGGTTTCCAAATTGCCCTGCTCAGCAGGAGTTTTGGAGTGTGTGTATTAAAACTAGGACTTTTCCATGTAAGATAGCCCAAGAAAGAGAAGAAAAGGAGAAACCAACACCTAACCATTGATCCTAAAACTGCTCCCACTGAAGTCCAAACAGTCTTCAGGCTCAGGTCATCTGGTTTGAAGCCCCCAAAGATCATTGACCAAATGCAGATTATGACTGTTTTGCCATTCAACAATTCCTCTTCTCACCAAGAGAAACTCTGTACTAGAGCTTACAAAAAAAACCAAAACCCATCTATGTTCTCTCTTGTGTGTCTGCATCCAGAAGGGGTGGGTTTTGTCCTTTTGTGCTTCTTGAAAACAAAGCAGAGGACCTTCCCCATTTATTGATTTTAGAACCCTAAAGGCTTTGAAATAATGTCTTTGCCTTTCAAGCCAGAAGGACTGGAAGCCACGGCATAGAGGAAAAGAAAAAATAAATATATATATATAATTTTTAAAAAGAGACAGAAAATTGGCAAACAAAGCAAATGTTTTTTTGAAAGTATTCACTCAGCAGTTCAGAATTGATCTGCAGAGTTCCACTTGTGTTTGCTTTTGACAGCCATTATATTTGCACTCATGCTCTGCCAAAGTGGTGGGAGACTACAGAAAGGGGCCTTGTCGTCTGTTTGGTCCCAGCTCAAGTTGCAGCCTAGTAGAGCAGGCTGCTCTTCCACAGAGAGAAGAAAAGGGCTGGTCAGCAGCCGGGACAGAGGCCTACCTCAGTTAAAGGGAAAAAGCATCAAAAATATCAGAGGCAACCCAAATGCCCACACTCCAAACTGCTCCTTCATACATCAGAAAATGCATTCCACTGACAAACTGGTTAGCAAGTGTAGACAGCCCCTACTGCCCTTCTTCCCAACCTCAGAGAACTGGTCATTCACAGGGACCATGGCTCATTGTACCATGGGAAACGATGACCTTCCCCTAAGCTTCCCTTTTCCCGCACCGAATCAGCTATTGAGCAGCTGGAAACTACAGGCAACTCCAAAACAGTGGGTCTGTGAAGCAGCAAGAGCTGTAACATAGGCCAATCTGACATTGGCCAATTTCTATAGGTAAGAGCCATACTTTTTCAGGTAAGAAAAAAAAGAGGGGAAGGCAGTCAAATCTTTCCTTACATCACCTATTGGTGTATCTTGGTAATTCAGTAAAAATCTGACAATGCAAAAAAGCACATCTGTCCCTGGACAAGTAAGGGGATAACCATCTATTTGACCTTTAATCAACGCCAACTCAAATTGTTCCATCATGTCTACAGCCACGCACTGAACCACTTGCAGAAGGGAAGTTATTTATCCCAGTGATCTCCTGTAAACTCAACATTTTCTGTGTAAGCTGAAAAGACTGCCAAAACTCCATTTATTTACTCCTAACATAGAGGCTTGTTCAATGGACCTTCCACAAGCAAAATAAAAACCCAGCAAGCAACCCTTTCTGTGTCATAGAACAGGCAAGTTCTTCACTGCTGGAATGCAAGACCCCAAACTTCTTTGGCATATCTCCTGTACATTGACACAAAACAGCACAGGAAGGAATAGCTGTTTGACCTTTCCTTTTACTGACAATAAGCACAACAAACATATGGGATGGATCTCTGTAGCAAGAAGAGCAGACAAATTCTTAATTTATTTAATGTTATCAGAGGCTGGAAGTACTCTGTGACTTAGAAGGTCCCGTACATACTCAGACTTTCATGAGGAGATTATTTTATCACCATGGAAAGAAATATATTTAGAGATCTGTTGACCTGAGACTTATGAAAAGAATCTGGTTACAACCATCTTCAGGAAGTTAGAACAAAAACAAAAGGCACTTATGCTATTAGAAGAGAAGAGACTCAGAAGTTCAACTTTTTCATGGTAAATTTCACTACTTTAAGATCTTTACAAGAAAAAAAAAACACGCAGACTTTAACTTAAAGAAGTGCATGCTTCCCTAACAAGTAGCTCAGGGCTCTATGGAAGGAGTGTTTGACAGCATGCTCTCTCATATTTGCTCTGGGAAGATTTTTATACCATGTCCATGGCACAGAGACCTTCACTCTAAGAGCAGCCATCCTTTTTCAGTAATCAGTATTGACCTGTCAACAGCCAACATGGGAAATTCTTTCCTGATATCAAGCAGGTACCATGATAATACTGTACAGCGTGTCACATCTATGTGTTCTGCTGCATATTTTGTCACCTAGAATCACTTCCAGTCTCTTGTAGTGTTTCTGAATATACTACATACATTTTAGTCATCCCATTCACCCTATTACTTGGTATTTGCATTTAAGGCTGTTCCCTTTGTTGCACTAAGAAACTTTAATATGCTGCAATGAAGAATTACAAAAATAAAAATAATTAACCATCCCCCAAACAATTAATGAGATCAAATTCTAGTTTTGCATCTACTCACATACGCGTATGCACAAAGCTGCTCATTTTTAATAAAAAACTAGTCATCATTAAAATTCCTTGCAACAACCACAGTACTCTATCTTTTATGAAGCTTCAGGATAAGTGCTGTTTTTCAGCAGAGTCAGACTTAGGCCTAACCTGCGTTAGCAGCTCCAGTAAAACAAAACAGAAACCACTTAAATCTGAGTTTAAGTTTTCTTCCTGACAAGTTGTGACTATGCAGAATTTTTTTAATGCTTTGGTGCTCCTGACATACCTAAATATCACAGTTATTCACTCAGAAATATAGCAACAGAAGTGTAATTTTCACCATGTCAAAGATACAATGAATATTGTACATCCTACTCTCCTGGCCACAGCATGACCAAAAAAGAAAAAGAAAAAAAAAAAAAAAAAAAAAAAAAAAAAAAGAAAGAAAGAAAAAAGATGTGGGAACTGTCTCTCTGGGAAAAGGCTGGGATTTCAAGTCTTGGCACTATTTATGCATGCTATGATTTCTTATGCACAGTCTCTATAGCATGAAAAAACCTACATCAAATATGACCATCTTCTGAAGATTCTGTGTGGGTTTCGAAAAAATCACTTTGCACATTCCAGTGCTAGTAGGTACCCACACTGAGTTATGAATAACTCCTAACATGTCTCAAAGCCAGCAAGCCTCTGGCACCACTTCAGGATATTCCTGGCAAGAGAAAGTTTTCCTACAACTGTCATATTAGACTCAGGTAACATTTCAGAAAAGGATATTCTACTTACTGAGCAATCTTTTTCGAGGGGTCACCTGAAGCTCTCTTTATCTATAGATGTGCAAGTGGGTTTTTAAGCCTGATTTCCTCAGAAAACAAGGCTGATGTAATCACATTTGTTTATCTGTTTTTCCCCAAAGCTTCCCACATCAGTCACATTTGCAAGTAGAACCAGTATCAAAGATATTGTGTTGAGTAAAGCAGGCTGTCAATAGAAGGAAAAGCTGTAAACTGGGCTTGTGCGCTCACTGGTCCCCAGAAAAGTTTACACTGGGAAGACAAAAATAATTTTCTGCTTTTAAAAAGACAGAATGATAGCCCTATAGTAAAGTCAGAACCTTCTGAGCCATGGGAAAAAAGTCAGATTTCACTATCAACCATTATACAGTTCCATAGAAAACCGGTCTGCGACAGTTCTTGCACTCCTGGAATCACTTGCTTTTACCCTTCATTTTGCTGTTAGTATTCATGTAGCTCAGCAACATTAAACCTCAGAAATACTCTGTTCTGCTTGCACTTGCACATGTCTGTACACTTTCAAAGCTAAATCATTGCTTTTTTTGTTCCCATTTGGAAAGAGATTCTGCATCAGATTCACCAACAAACAAGTTGGGCGGACAGGTTCCATAGATCAACCTCATTCATTACACAGGCCTCTTGGAAAGAGCTACATCTTCAGTTCTTTTAGGCATACACATTTTGTGAAGATTTATTTTCATGTAACATATTTCAGTGACACTAAGAGTATGAACCCTTCTAAGGTTTTTTTCCTCAAAGTGGTAAAATTAGTATGATTTGACCCACAAAAGCAAGGTCCAACCCCAATTTTTCAGAGCACAGAGAAAAACTCTAGAGCTTTAGTTCACTCTTAAATCTAGTTTGGAGCTCTGAAAGTACATCTATATTTGCACTGTGTTCTCATTTGGCAGCTAAGCGATAAAATCGCTCAGTTTTCTCCATGCTTTCAGCTGATGGTAGGCAGATTTTTACATGGCGTCTTTTATCTGATTTTTACTTTAAAAAACCCCAACATATATATACAGAAATGAATGAGAGCATTAGCCTCCACACATTCTGTGCTTTATGCTATTTACTACTGGATAGCCCTGGAATATTTGCAGCTGGCTGTACTGTGTCTTGTACAATGTAGCTCTTTATCATGTTTTTTTATCAAAGAACTGTGGTTTAGCACAGAATGAGGCAGTGCTGTATTGAAGTTGTAATGTGGCTCAGGTTACCAGATTGCGTTTTTGATGATTTGGTACTAAAGTGCTCAACACAAAATAAAAATCAACATTTAAAAAATGCAAGTGAGAAAAGCTCTAAATAGAGCTGAATAAACTATAAAGTTATGGAGATTTTCCCTTACTTTCTGTATTAAAACAAGTAGCGTTGAATAAATACAAGTGAATCTCCCTATTATTTTCTTTCTGAAGCAAATCTTACACTAAACTTTTGCTAGCTGAAAGTCAGGGGTGCGAGGACATGGGATTTGCAACCAACACAGCTGTGCTGGCAAAAGGCCCTAGCATAGATGTGGGTTTACCGGCAAAATTGAGCTCTTGCCAGCATAGCTAATTTCTCTCTTGGGAGTTAGTTTTGCCAGTACAGCTGCGTCCAGACTAGGGATCACCGGTGTTACAGACTTTTACAGCTCTACCATCACTGACTTTCAACTGTAGGCATGGTCTTGGTCTCAACCTAACAGTTGTTTCATAGAATGGTTAGAGTTAGAAGGGACCTTAAAGATCACCAAGTCCCAGAGCCCCCTGCTGTGGACAGGGCACCTCCTGCTAGACCAGGTTGCTCAAAGCCCCATCCCACCTGGTCTTGAACACTTCCAGGGTTGGGGCATCCACAATGTCTCTGGCCAACCTGCTCCAGTATTTCACCACTCTGCAGTAAAGAATTTATTCCTGATCTTTAATTTCTATCTATATTCCTAATCTCCTCTCTTCCAGTTTAAAGCCCATTACCCCTTGTTCTATCACTAGACTTCCTAATAAAGAATCCCTCCACAACTCTCCTGTAGGCCCCCTTTAGGTACTGGAAGGGCACTATAAAGTCTCCCCAGAGCCTTCTCTTCTCCTGACTGAACCCCAATTCTCTCAGCCCGTCTTCATAGGCAAAGTGCTCCAGCCCTCTGATCATCTTTGTGGCACCCACTCTAACTGACCCATGTGCGTGTGGGGGGGCGTTTTTGAGACTGCAATCACAACAAAAGAGTTACTTGGCTCCTGCAGTACTGTTGCTGGTATCCTGGAGTTTGTAGTAGTTCTGAATACTTTCCTATGCACACCTCACACATTTTTTACTGCCAGGGCTAGTAATTGTTTATTGAAGCAGAGGCACGTATGTCAGAGCATCGTAGCAAAGCTTCTCCCTAAAAGACTAAAGGTATCGTAGATGCTTCCTTTCTTTCTGCTTTAGCCTCTTCTTGACTGCTTCCAGCCATCTCACTCTTCCATCCTTTTTCTGGAAGGCTACATTCAAAATATTTACTCCTTTTCTTGCCTTTCTTTCTTCTCCTGACTGCTTTCTGTAAGGACATCAACACAACACTAAGCTAAACTTAGGAAAAAGGTTGAATCATCCCACCACTTCCCTAGTAACGTCTGGTACATCACCTTCTCTCTGCTCTCCACAATACCTTTATACTTCTGGGCTCAGCTCTGGCTTGTAGTTGATACCTATGCTAATAATTGTTATCAGCTGCTGTTCCATCACCTGATTATGGCAAAAGGTGCACCGTTTGCAGTTAGCCACTACAAAATACAATTGCCTCCCCTGTGCCTCTTCATCAGTAAAATTCTGAAGATGTTGCTCCATGTCAGGGTCTGCAGAGTGGTGTTTTGATATTTTAATAACTCTTCTGCCCTTAACATACAGTAAAAAAAAACCCAAATATGCTACTATTCCTGCTAGTAAGGGAGAAAGCCCAATCATAAAGTAAGGGATTAATTTACATCAGCATTAATTACAACAGTAGAAATATCCTATTTCCTACAACCACTGAGAGGACACTCCAGTGAAAATGGGAAACTGTCTTAGATAATATTTCAGCATCTCGAGCATTCGGCAGGGGGGAAACAAAAACTTTGTTAAAATATTTAATATTTTTCCTTGAAAGATTGCTTTTAATGCTCCTTTATACAGCTGATTTAAACAACCATAAATATGCTACCTTTTAAAGAGTCTTCTTTCACAGAATTTAAACTCTAACATCTAAATCTTCATTTAAATTGAATTTTTAATGACCAGAGTACTGCAAAATTATAATTCCCAGCATCCTGTCAGTTTGGTTTCGTATACAAATACACAAGTAGCAATTAAAGCCCAACAGGCCACTTTGTTCTGTGTCAGCCACCATCAAGTGTGGTGTAGCCAGCACCTCCAAAGAGGCTCCGTACTCAGCAGCATCAGAGGTAGTCTGCAAATATGCAGAAGGGGTTGCTTTGCTAATAGTCTTTCAGCACAGAAAACTAGTGCTTTGATTACTAATGTCTTCAACCAAACAAATGCAACGAGTTGTTACCAGCTTTCTTGGGAAAAAATAAAATACTTTAGTGAGATTTTTTTTGAAAAATAAATTATCTGTATCAATTAATTAATAAAAGGCAGTTCAGAAGAGGACAATTTCCTCCTTTCCCTGATATTTCATTGAAGGTAAAATACAAAAGCATTCCTTGAGAGAAAAAATTAATCCCCAGAGATCTCCCAACACAAGACTCAGAATTCAGCTCTGACACAAGGCATCTTGCATCACTTTTGGCAGAGGGACATACAGCTAAAGGGATAGAGCTTACCCTGACCATGCAACTTTTATTGTCATGACTAGGATAGGATAATCTCCCAGGAGAGGACACCAAAAATGGAGTCAGGACAAAGTCAGTACCTATACTTGAACTTCTTTAATTAGTTTTTTAAACTTTTAAAAATACTAACAGGTAGCGAATATGTAGCTGAGAAGACTTTGAAGCCTAAGGGAAGCAGTCCAAATAATCTACCAATGAAAACTCTTGCTATGTCATTCTGTCCTTCATACTCTGGAGCTGTGTTCCCTTAAGCCCCAGGTAAAGGGTGGCAGTTGCCTGGGACATTGCAGGAGTCCCAGTTTCAGCTTGGGAACCCTTCACCTGGAGTTGTCTAGTCTACTGGCCTGGCTAAGATGCAAACAACTTGGCTTTATTGCACTCGCTTTTCTTGAGATTCTGTGATGAGGCACAACTGCTATTAACTAACAATTACTGAGTGTTTAAAATGGCTCCAATTATGCATTGTTTTAATGATTTGAGACAGAGGAATTGACAGAGATGTTGCTGGTTTGTGCGTGTTTTTTTTTTCAAAAGGAAGTAATTTTTCATTTCTATTAAATGCAAAGAAATTAAGGGGTTTAATTGTGGAATTCTTAGAAATTTATTCCTAACCTAAAGAAAAGAGGATATTGTACCTTTTGTGCAGGGAATTTTTGTAGTAAATAATAAGTTGAATTCTTGCCTCAAGTGCAAAATAAAACTCCAGCACGATCAGAGGGACACAATAAGCACATAACTTTGCATTTGGTGGCCATATGAAAATGCACATTTGATTACGTAAAACTTATGATATGGGCCAGGTAGTGACAGGACTGTAGTTCAAACTGACAAATTCCAATGGATTTTTTGCTAAAGCTAGGACTTTTTACATACATTTGGGAGAGATTCTCACATACACATGCACAGAGGACCAACCATACATTTCCTAAGTATCTGGCGGAACAGGCTGCATATTCAACTTATCCTGAGCTTTGCATTTCTCAGCTATTGTCAATTTGCATCACAAGCATAAAGTTATTTAATATACAAAAGCTCTAATGCTCTTTCCACATCATATAACAACACATGTTCATCTGAGTGCTAAATAAAAGCTTTCAGAACTTTAAAGTGACTTTATGAATTGTATGTACCATAAAATAAACATTAGAGTATAATAATATTCTGTAATTTGGAAAACAGCAACAGAAACCAGTAGAAGACAAAAGAACAAATGCTTGAATAATCTGCTGCATGTCAGAAACATTAAATTAATTTATGCAATAATGTAAGCACAGTGATGTTAAGGTAATATGAAGGACATAAATTATACATTATTATTGTCAGTTCTAGCACTTATCTTAGTGGTATGTCAAAATAAATCCTGATATGTTAATATATATAGAAATGAACAACAAGTGTTACAGCTCAGGGATTCATCTGTGATATTTTTATATATAATTTGCATTTGCACATATGGTTGTCATTGTCTTTTCTGTAATTTGAGAGGTAAGCATCATGCAATTCATTTCTAATGCATTTTACATTACCATGAAAGCACATTATGTTTTCTCCACTAACGCTTTTCAAATAGATGGCCTGCAATGATTTAGAGATTGCACAAAACGACTCAGCAAATATGTGACAATCTACCTGCAAAATCTACAGTAACAATAGGTTACTGGTGAGCAAAGTGCACAGTTTGCTAGTGACAGATTGTCTCCATAAAGTAAATACACTCCAAAGTTCTTGCAGTGGTGCATTTGTTAAGAATTTGTACCTCCAAAGAGGACATATCTTCATTCTTTACATTTTCACACAAGAAGAGGGAATAATTCATTCTCCTCCCCCTAAGATCTGAGGATATCTGTTTTACCACCTTTTATCACACCCTTTTTCATCCAACAGATCAGCTTCTGGCTGAAGATGGCTGGACACAACTTCACAAGGCATTTGAAGCTGACAGGAGAAGTTGTCAGAAAGAAAGAGAGCACATGAGAACATCCCTCCCCAAGGATTAAGTACACTCACGATTCTTGCTACCTCAGAAGCAAGAGGCATACATTCTTCCTTCAGCAGGAGACCATAATTCCTCCCCCGAATAAGGGTGGGTTAGGGATTTTGGCCTTGGGCCATGTCTTCTATGGTCAAGAGCCATGCTTTGGATTAAAAGGTAGATAGAGAGTTTATATATTGCTGAGTCTACAAGTAAGGCTACTGTTTCTAATCACCCAAGATCCTTTTGCTGTTTTGCAGAAAAGTGTGAAAATACTTATATTCCCTGATTCAGCAGAAGAAGACTTAGCCTGACCCTTTCTTTTGTGTTCTGCTTATGAAAGGACTGGCATGTCAAAATGATTTGGCTAAGTCTGATGATCCTTTTACCAATTGTCTCACACACAGCTGAAGTTTGTTGCTCCAAAGTTCATCTGTCAGGATTTCCAGTGTGGAAGAATATAAGTTCAAATTTTTGTATCTTTATGAATGCAGATGCCTGGTTTTTTAAAAAACTCAACAACTCTCCCTGGTACCAACCTTTACACTTCATCTTTTGAAAGAGCTCATTTGGGAGAATAACTACATAACTTTTTTGTAGCTTCCCTCCCAAAGCATTTCTGGGTCTAATTACAAGTCTATGAAAATCAACCTAAACTTTCATTTTGATTCATTGAAACCAGAGGACAAAGAGGAAAGCTAAAGGACAAGCCATGAAAAACACTGACTGTTGTGTGTTGTGGCCTAACACACAGCCAAGCTTCATTTTGCATTGCATGAGCATATAAGAAGTTACAGGAGAAAACACAGGGAGGTCTCAGAGAGCAGTTTCTGATCAGCATACTCTAAAATCTGCCTAACAGCTGAAAGAAAAGAAAGGGCTGCACAGGCAAAAATTGAGAGTATCAATTAGCCTGTAAGTCCTTTGTCAGGTGTGACAGTATGGGTGAAAAATGCCACTCACTTTCACCATTCAACAGAAAAAAAACCAGCCCAAAACTCAATGACCACACTTTCATAGAACCCACCTACAATTCAGGAGTAAAAAGTAGCAGAAAGGAGTACAATCTTTTAACAGATCAAAACCATACGTGAAAGAATTCCACACCAATACAAGCAGCAAATTATATACGATGAAAGTACGTAAATATAGTATAGTAGGTGTGCCTGATTTATAACTTGCCTTTTGTTTATAACATTTTATGATCCACAGAAGTATAGGATTCTCTTCCATCATTGAAATGAAACTCCTGTCATCACCATAGTGAAATGAAATACTATAAAAGGCTTGAAAGTTCTAAGAACAGAGAAGAAATAGACTTGGTATAAGTGCAGAAAAAGCATCTAAGCATCCAACTTCACAATAGCATTTAGTCCTCGAAGGATAGGTCTTCAGCTACCATAAATGTTATCGCTTCATAAAACCAGTGAGGAATAGCAATCGATATCAAATGAGCATTTGTCGCACTGGCTTCAAAGGACCTACTTATAGTGCACACACTTTTAGAGCAAATGTTTTTAAATTTAAAAGAACCCCAACTTTCCAACACTGGGGACTTCAATGTAAGCACACCAAATCCTGAAGTCCTTACTTAATATTTTACACTACACTTATTCAGAAATCTCTCATTGGAATAAATCAGGATAAGTAATGAACGGAGCACTGAAAGGTGTTTTCAGACCAAGATAGTACGTAAGAGAGTCTTACATGTCAAAGTCATTGAGAAATGCTCTTCAGCCAAATACAGTGTTCAGTTTCATGTAAATTTCTATTCTGGAACCGAAACCTTTTTTATTTCCTGGGCTTAGGAAAGAAGGAGCTCCTTTTTTTCAATTTTTTTATTATAACCTTCCCAGTGACAACTGGAGGAAAGTTGGAAGTAAGCATTACTCACTTTTAATTGTATATTTCAGCTCACTGATATTTCTCCCCTCTGTAACATCTCTAGTTTTGTTTATTTCTCAGTGCTGCTTCCTAATGGCTTCCTTGCTGCCTTTGGCTCTGTCCATTTCTCTCCTACTTTCCATATTCTCCTAACCTCTTTTTGTCAATTTCTCATACCTGATGTTTCTTTGTGTCTATCACAGTGGCCTTTCTCAGCTAGCCCACAGTGTTCCACCCTCTGCATTTAGCGAGGGAGCCAGTAGGCCCCCAGGCAATGCTTCTACATGGAGAAAATCCTTAACTGCCATTAAGCAACTAAATCAACATAGATGGCATGGGCTTTTCTTGCCCAAGGAATACAGAGTATATTTGGAGTATAAATGGCCTGCCTGGACAATCCTGGTGCAGTATCAGCTCCTGGAAAAACTCCACAGGCAGTCAGCCAACCATGAGCTAGCATAGTCCTGGCTTTAACCTAAATTATAGTTGCCACCAGGAAGAGGCAATGGGAATAAAAATGAGTAAGCATACCTGTACCTGCTGCTGCTTCAGCATTTTAAGTTTCTAAAAGTGTTTCCTTCCACCTCCATCCTTCTGTGCTGCCATCACCAATGTGTTATTTGGTCAGATACATTGTTCTGCTCCCTACAAAAATTCCATTCCTCTGTCTGTTCACAGCACAAACTGCAATGACTCTCTGTTAGCAAGCACAATTTGCATTAAATCACCTCTTAGGCATCTTCAGGATCTCCTGACTCTGCTGCACACCAGCTATCTTGTCTAGACAAAAGAGGCGTAACACTATGATGTCCCTGGCAGGGCAGAGAAGCATGTGCATGGCTAAAGAGAAGGAAGAGAAGTCAGAAAGAACCAGAAAAGGTCTAATACTTATCCACAAAAGCTCTCCTATACACAGGTAGGACCTACTGTTTTGCCAGATCAATATTTAGTGAGTCCTAAAGTGACATAACCCTTTGTGAGGGAGAGCAACAACACATTTCTCAAGTGTCAGGATCTATTTATACTTTTCTACAACACTCGCCACTCTCACTTGGGACTATGTTGAGTCAAATCAGCTTGCTATATTGCTTCACAGTCTCATAGTTACTTTTCTTCCTTTTTTTTGATATCTCAGGCATAAAAATGGAACATCTCTAATGCCACTGGCGAAAAAAAGTACCTAAAAATAAAACAGAAACACAGGTTCACATTGAGATAATTTCATTCCAGCTAGAGAAGCAGCATGCCTAGTCATGTGGTGTGCACCTGTAGCTTGCTCTCCTTCTTGACTTTCACAGGTATTAGGCTTTGCTAGTAAACACACACCTCACACTGTCTCAGTGTGGTATGGGGGTGACACAGCCTGTGGGTACTGACAGCAGCCAGGCAGGGTTGTGTATGTCAGCACCAGCTGTTCTCTGCAAAGAATGAATGTTATCATGCTAAGCAGGATGCATCTTTTCTGCATTAGACTGGTAAAGCTTTGCAACTTTGTCAACCTTTTTAGCATTCAACAAATTCTTTTAAACATATGACTTTTAGTAAGTTAATCCATTCATTGTCTGGAACTGTGCAAAGTGACATAAAAGCACAATGAAGCCTAATTAAACTTGTTCCGTGAAAGCTAATTTGTCAAACCCAGAAGCATAGTTCATAGATAAATGCTAATATTTGAAAGTCAAATTAAAGTTGAAAAGGTTTGTAATAACAGTTAATTAACTCTTGTTTTGTTTTCCTCTCACAAACTTGAACCAGCTGAAATATTGCTCAGTTCATCTTTAACATTTTGGACCACAAAGATAAAATTCAAAGCTTTGAGATAAGCCTTTGATGTTGGTATTCTCTACAGATTATATATTATTTTAAGATCTCTTTGTTTAAAAATTCATTTTTATTATCCCTGCATGAAATGCATGGCAATTCCCCAAATAACTAACCATCAGGGCAATTAACATCTTCGATCGACACCATATTCCTGATAATTAATACAGACTTTGTACCTCCCCTGTGATAGCTGCAAGGGTTTGATTTTTCAGAGCAACTGTTCATTTACAGAATCAGTTCCATCCTAATGAAAATGGATTGTGAAACTTTAATGAACAAGACTTTGCTGTCATAATAATAAAGACTTTGAAACAACACGAAGACCTACATAACAAGCATCTCGCCATACTCATGTTGCTAGGCTGAATCAAACCAATTAAGCCATACAGTGAATATTAACACCAGTGTTTTTCTAAACTATATGACATAAGATAAACTCACAAAAGTGAGCGTAATTTTGCTTCGACAACTTCTGGCAATACAGCTTAATAAACGAGCATCTGTAAGGGAAGATGGCTTGATCTGCCCTCCTCCCTTTGGTTTAACAAAGTTAAGCAAAAGTCTGGAAATCCAATTTACACGTACCATTAATGTGTTTGTTATGAAAGGCATGGATTGCCTTTCCTGTGTGCTTCCACCACCTCAGGAAGTACCTATAAAAGCAAACAAGCATGAAAGAGATCTGCCAAAAAATGGTGTGTCTGGCATGCATGTAAGCACCTGGACCAGTACCTTGGAAGACAGATAAATCATCTATTAACAGGTAGGCTGTCCTGAGGAACAGTTTGCTGTTTCAACATTAATCTTGGGTGGCCTTGCCAAGAATTCCCTCTCAGCAAAGGGCTAGAGGGTTTTCAACTAGGTAACTGAAAGAAAAATAAAAACAGAGATGGGGAGATGTAGTGCAGGAGAGGGAGTGACTTGGCTGTGCACAGGACTTCAGCACACGGGGACACGGCATTTCTCATGGTCGGCGGAAGCAGGGCAGGGTCAGGGCAGAGGCCTTTGTGGCCACACTCCTCTCTACCACCCAGCCCTCGGGTCTTTGACTGCTCAGCCACCCTGCTGGTGACCCACTGGGGCAAGGAGCAACCTGGAGCCCGCTCGAGGCCTCCCTCAGACGGCAAGCAGCCTTCAAGCCTGAGCCCACCCTGGCTGAGGTGCCTTTCCAGGCTCATCTCCCACCTGCATCATCCCCATGGATCCCCACAGTGTGGCAAGCTCCTGGCTGGCCCTGGCTGGCACCTTGAGCCTTTGCCAGCAGATCCTGCCAGGAACTGCAAAACCGCCCTCCTCAGCAAGTCAGCCACAGGGCTTCCCAGTCTCCCCTGGGCTCCCTGCTCACCCCTGGGCTGGGGGGCAGCTGAGGGAAGTGCTGCCTTCCCATCGGCCCTGGAATGAAAGGTCTCTGACACGGAAGGTCTCTGACATGTAACTGGACACATCCCATCAGGAGCTGGTTCAGCTTAAAAACCAACCAACTAACCGCCTGGTGAAAAAAAAAAAAAAAAGGAAAATATTTGAGGGTTAAAATTTTCATCTGCTAAACCAAGGTCATAAAATCACAGCATGGTAGGGGTTGGAAGGGACAGGAGATCATCTAGTCCAACCCCCTGCCAAAGCAGGGTCACCTAGAGAAGGCTGGACAGGACTGCGTCCAGATGGGTTTTGAGTATCTCCAGAGGAGGCTCTACAGCCTCTCTGGACAGTCTGTTCCAGTGCTTAAGCACCCTCAAAATAAAGATTTTCCTCATGTTGAGATGGAACTTCCTGCGTTCCAGCTTGTGTCTGTTGCCCCTTGTGCTGTCTACTGGGCTCCACTGAGAAGAGCCTGACCCCTTCCTCTTAGCACCCACCCTTTAGATATTTATAGGTGTTGATGAGACCCACCTCTCAGTCTTCTCCAGGCTAAACAGGTCTTTCAGCCTTTTCCTCATGTCAGTGTTTTTATACAGCTCGCCTTACCTCAGTGCAGAGCTCCCTGGAAAGCTCAGAAAAGAGATTTTGCTGTGCCTCTAATGCCCTGACAAAAGGTCTTTCAAAGTTGTTATCTAAGCTACAATATGCTCAGTTTTCATTTGGCTAAATCCCCTCAAACGTGGAAATGGCTGATCGTTCCCATTTTAAAAAAAAATGGTATATGGGAGGGAAGGGATAGAATCATTAGTAAATAAATGAATGGAATGATTTTAAAAAAGAATAATTTGTTCAATCAAGAATAATTTGAAAAGCATCTAAGTAGTCATGGAAAATCATAAACTATTACCCTATATAGTGCTCTGTTGACTATTAAATGTCTCCTTTTTCACACCACTGGCCTGAATGAATAACTTGGCAGCACAAAATTAGCCAGGTGGCAAAATGTGCTTGTGTCAGCTATTGGCCAAACAAAACAGCAAATAGCAAAGCTCATTTTGCAATGTCACATTAACTCCTTCAACACTGCGGGTACGTATTTTTATATCTGCTGTGTGGAAGTACCTGGGAGCTGGCCAAAAGAGAGTCTTTCACTTTCTGCAGCACAGGTGGCCCTGCTCTTGGTCTGCTCGTCACCATTACAGGTTGAGGTGATGTTTGTGGTTGTTTCTGTATGTGGCATCTGAGATTATACGGAAAGAGCTTCTCTGTGTGTAACATCTGTGACAGTTTAACATCCCAGTTTGGAAAAACTATATTCTCCGATGCTCTTTACTAAAGGGGACTTTGTGCACGACTTCCTTCACCTTTATTAGAGCCATCTCTTCATATTGTCATAATAACAATTCTTCTGTTTTCATATTGTCATTATCTTATGTTTATCTTCAGCTTCCAAGAAACCTTCAGGAAATGGATGTAAAGAGTGTGAAGCAGTAAACCAAGTGTTAGAGGATTAAACTGTATTATGCTCTTAGTATCTTCAGTGGAATTACGTCAGGGATTAATCTGGTGTTTTACTTATATAGCGTTACTAAAATATTATATATGAGAAAAGGACTCTGATCTCATTAAAGTCACTGGGATTCTTTTGATAGATTTCACAGAACTTATCAAGAGCAACCAATGACCTTTTCCATTCTAGAAGTTAGTATAGGGGAACAAAATATGTTCTTTTATCATTAGCAGACTTTTCCAGCTATAGAAAATCACCTTCCCATTGCACAGCCAACAGTAGATCCCTAAAGTTAAGATTGGGCCTGTTTTTTGTTAACAGAGAATTTATTTAACCTTTGTAAGTAATATTTCCCTGAAGTCCTACGGAATTTCATTAAGAAAATAAAGGCAGTTTTTCATAATTAAGTTGCTGGTTTAATATTTTTTTACATGAGACATGCTTTACTGATAAAACTGACCGTGTCATTCACAGTAAACCCAAAGCAGAACAGGGTAGGATATTGGCAGCTGTATTTTATACAAAGGACATTTATAGGTTTTTTGGTTCACAGTATAAATACCTTATATTTCAGATTCTCTTTACTTCTGAAAATGATGAACACATTGTACCTTGCCAAGGATAGTGTCCTGTTCTTATCCAGGTAGTCTCTTTTCTGCTGAGTTGTTTCACATGCAAAAACAAATGTTTCACAGGCAAAAGGTATGGGTGAACATTTTCCATTAAAAATAGCAGTGGTGGCAGGAGGGAATCACCAGTACTGTAAGTTAATGAGATGGGGGGCTTTAAATACACTTAATAAACAGTCACTTAGGCTGAGCATAATAAGTCATGGAAATTTATAAACTATTACCCACTATAGTACTTCATTGACTATTAAACATCTATTTTTCACACCACAAGCCTGAGTGAATAGCTTGGCAGGAAAAAAAATTGGCCAGGTGGCAAAACGTGCTCAGTACAACCCGTGTCAGATATTGGCCAAACAAAATAGTCCAATAGAAGCTGATTTTGAAATGCTTTTTTAACCCTTGATAACCTATGGTGAAGTTTTCTAGGAGCAAGCACACTTATATTCCTGAAAAGAGTAATATGCATTAGTTCTGTACATACATATTTTCCTAAGCACATCACTTTTGCCTATCCTGGATACCTCTCCTCTCTATACTCTGTATCTGTGATCTGCACTTCTGCTGATGGTCACAGCCTGGGGACAGAGGCATTGTCACCTAAGATAAAGTTTTCATTGCAGGCTTTTAAGCACTGGGTTTTGGACTCAGCTCTAATTTGGAAGCCTCTCTCACGGTTATTTAAAAATAACCTTCAAGGAGGACTGGGGGAATTTTTAGTCTAGTTGAACCCATGGTGATGCCTTGTCACTCTTTCATGAGTGAAAGGACTTTGTCTGGTGTAGAGGTAAGGGTTTACATTGGATTTAAAACTGTGGTATGCAAGGAGTTAAACAGGGCAAAAATACCTCTGAGGGGAAATCTCTGAGCTTGATTGCTTGGCCCCACATTAACTCTGCTCATCTCTGTGAAGAGACCAAAAAAACAGATTTCTAGTTCATCAAACCCCAGCCACCCCTATGCTGTTTAAGCATCCTAAGTTGCCTCATGCCTGACTGAAGAGCCCCTGTGTAACTTAGGGTAGAATGACACAGTGGCAGCGTATAGCACATTGGAAACTATTCGAAGTCTGGATGAGAAATGAGAGGTTTACACTGTATCTGACTTTCGTCATCCTATGTGACTTCAGTTAGGCACAGCAGCAGAAAGACAACAAGCTTGTTGACTGTTATGTCCTCATATCTGTTAGAGCAAAGGACGTCTTATTTTGATTCAGGTTCTTATCTCATGTGTTTCTTCCTTTCTGCCATCTAATACTGCTTTTCTGCCCAGCTTACTTACCCCCTCTCTGATAAATTTTGGAAGTGTTTTACCAGGTTAGACAGAATTCTCTTTATTTCTTGCTGATACCATCCGTCGCTACAAATCCAACTGTGCAGCACATGGTGGGTTACACCTTCTGCCACAAGGTGACTTGGCAGTGTCCCTCTGGGCCACTACAGCTGTAGGTCTAAAAATCATTGTGTTAGGAGAGTGACTCAGCCTCCTATGTCCATTCTGTCTAATAGCTGATCCATTCACTTTTTGGGTTCCTAGTGAATACCACCCATCTAGAAATGCACCCCCTACCAGATATAATACTGAAACCACATCTGTAGAAGCTGTATCAAGCTGTATCCCCATTCTTGGGACAAAGGGCTGTATGGGAGGGAGAGGAGAGCTTACAGTTGTCTTAGTGTGTGTTCGCATCAATCTGGCTGACACAAGGGGGACCAATGGGGCAATGCTGAATTGAGCCCAACATACATAGCCAGATGAAACTGNGAAAAAAGAAAAAAAAAAGTGATCCTTAGTGACCACAAATGATCACAGACTCTGTTTTACATCTCTTACAAAAGCAAGCACATTCAGCAGCATTACATTCCCCAGAGCTAGACGGATAAAGGGGGAAATATGTCATGGATTTTCCCCTTTCTCCCCTCCCTCTCCTCCCCCAAGAAATTCATAGTAGTGTTTGCACTAATTTCAGCAGTACAGAGATTTTCAAAAAGAGAATTGGTCCTGTTTAACATGGAAGCTAACAGTGTTATAAACCTAAGGTGTCTCACTCACTGCTTTCTTTTGCAGAGGTAATCAGGATCTGCTTCTCTTCAACTTGTATGCATAAAAAGCTCCTTAGCCGTTAGACTATAAAGCTATTAGCTGCAGCAGAATGGAAACAGCCTCTCAGAAGGTACCTTGTAATGTCATTCCAGTGGGGCAACTGCTAGTCTGTCCTAAAACCCACTAGAGTAGATAGAAGGGCTTCCATGGGTCTCACAAGATTTTACAGCCATGTAAGGATACCCTTGGAAAAGACTAGGCATTTTTCATTTAATTGAATGAAGTACTCAGTTTACATGCATGCTAACTGCTTTTGAGGGTCATGCCTTCATATGCCTTTTCTGATACATATCATCGCATCTCAGAAATGTCCTGTTTAATACTCAAACCATGAAACCTATTCATCCACCGGTTACTCTTTACCAACACTCAGTTCTCTGGTAGTGGCTACCATCTCTTAGCATTTCATCCTGCAGTCAACCTTCCCCATAGCTGTGCAAGAGGGACAGTCAGTCCAGCTGAGCTCAGACTAATTGGATTTAAACTACACACAAGTTCAGTGATTACAGAATTAGCAATAGCTCAGAATTTACAAAGACACAATCGAATATCCGGCTGCTGGATACTTAGCACTACACCATATACATATATAAGCCACCAAAAGTATCCCAAGTTCTGGTCAGTATTTGTGGGTACCTTTTACTTGCTGCATTCATCACAGTACCTTCTAATCATTTCAGCCACCAAACTGTGTGAACGGAATGGTAGAATTAATGGTGGCAGATGACACAACAGAAGCTCTGAAGAAAATAGATATTTAGTGATCCCTGTCCATAAGAGAGATGGATTTCATGAAGAAATGAGCTTATAAAGCTCTTTATTAAGTTGATAAATATTTTCTGAGGGAGTAAGAGAAAGATATCTTTTTCAAGGGAGAAAAAAATCTACATGGAGTTCTGTAACTAGATGCTTACACAACACTTCAAAAATCAGCCTCAAGATACATTTTGTTATTTCAATTAACAGGATCATTGACATCTGTCCCTTGAATTCATGTTTTCTACTCATAGGTTAGGAAAACAGAAAGACTTTCCTTTATTTGCAAGAGGAAAAATATTTTTTTGTGAGGAAGAGGGAACATAAAATTGACTCTTGCTAACAGGTAGAATATGCTGCATTTTGATTCATATATTTTCAGCTTTGAGGTTTATTTATTAAGCAGCATAATCCTGAGGTTTAATATATAGAGAGAGGTATCTAGTATCAGACTCTGGTTTGGATTCAATAGGAGTCTTTGTCTAGCTTCTCATATTCACATACAAACACAGAGATATATCCTTCCCTTCTCCATATTCCTATTGATTCATCTCCTTGTCCCCTGAAGTATGGATACACAGGAATAAGAAGGACTAGCTTGCCTTTACTTACCCATCCTCTCCTCAACTGGAAAAGGAAGAGGAATGAAGAATTAGAAGATCAGCTTTTCCCCTCACACACTCGCTGGTCATCAGTTCTCATTGGGATTCAATGTCTTGCAGGACAATTCTTGGCATGGTGTGGTTTTTTTTCCCCAATAATTTGCTCATGATATTGCCTACTAAAATCTCACCTTTACTTTGCATGAAAATTACTGGATTGGAACTAAGAGAACAGCTCAGATGGATCTACATATATTCCTCAGATTATTTGTTCAAAGAGACTGATATATTTCTGCTGTCAAACTTACAGTTGGCTTAACACAACTTGGAGCCTATAGTGTTGCTCCAACATGTGCTACTGTTAAAGTTTGCTCTTTCCAAAATGTTATGTTATTTTTCACTGCCAAAGCACACATCAATCCTGTGCTCGGCTATGGAAACTTAATGAATGAAAAGGGGTCATTCCTGAACTCAGAAGAATTTATTTTCTTTCATATTCTTTTTTTTTTTTACATTGGCTACTACTCTGAAACACATCTGCCACTTTAACAGGCAGTAAAAAATAGCCAAAAATCATTGCTGTCCTTAGACCCTGTGGTAGTTAAATAAAACAAAGCAATATTCCAGGCTACATATTGAGAGGGAACACATAGCCTCACTCCACTCCCAAAGCAGACAAGCGCGTTTGCAAAGGCAGAGTGTTGTCATACCATCATTGCAAGGTTTGGCATTAGGGTTATCAAACCTGTTCTCATTCCTAGACTCACCATTGCTGGGAAAAAATCCTACTTTTACCACCCTAGGCTGACAGGAGAAATAAGAATCGTGAGGGCTTGTTGTTTGATTGCTGATGAAGTGGCATCTTGCTGCTGTTGTACTAGGGCCCCTGGGTCTAAGCAAAATACTGATGAATTTTTAAAGTGAAGCCCCACTCAGCCCCTATTAGGAAAGAATTTGTGTTCTAAAATGAAGATTTTTCTTCTCATTTGTCTACTTTTATTTTGTCTTGTGTCCAAGAAAATAATTATCAGAACCGAACAGATATTCTTGGCTCTGGTAAAACATGTTCTCTTCCTTACCCTTTATTTACTATCATCTTACAACTCTCTGAATTTCATCTAGCAAAAATTCAGAGGATTTTTGCTCCTTTAAGATGCTTTTGGGGTTTCTATTTTTTTCCTTATTATATGCCATTTGTGGCATCTACACAAACTTGCTGTTTCAGCTATAGAACAAATCCATAAGACACCATCATAGATGCAAACCATGTACCAAAATGAGTTGATTTTGGCACCCAGATTGCTGACAAAATTTATGCTTCATTAACAGATGCCTAATGTATATAATACACATATTTTAGAATTGACCTCAACCTGGCCAGGCAGGCTGGCTGACCCCATGAAAATACAATTACCTAATGAGAGATTAGAGTTTTGCTTATTGTATTTACCATTTCCAGGAAATTACTTTGTGTCTCTGTAGCTGCATCAGCTTCTTGTTTAAAGTATGTTTTAATGTTATTAGAGCTTGCAAGCTAAACTAGTGGAAAGACAGGGAAAGGCAGCACAATTTCCTTTTAGATCAGAGCCAATGTTTCTCCACAACCTTAGCAGGCTGGGTTTGCCATAAGATCAATGCAGCTGAACACTCCACCTGCAGAATGAGCTCACTGTCTGTGCATTACGCTAGCGCTCTGCCAGTCCAAGTAGTAAGACTCCAGGGGTTGGTCTTGAACCTGCTACTCCCCACACTGGAGTGCTAAGCTTTGCTGCCAAGACACCAGGCTAGGTATTAAATACATTCTTGTTTCTGTTACTTTCCAGCACTCAGAGGACCACATTAGAAAGCCCAGAAAACTTAATTGGAAAGCAAAGGGAACACAGAATGCTTAGAGCTTTTACAGACAGGAACATATTCTCAAAAAAAAAAATAAAAATCAACAATCCCCCAAATCCCATAGTTTTAAATATTCAGCTCACCTTTTCCTGTTAGAGGCATCAAAATCATCAATCCTATTTGGGAAAAACAACAAACAAGCAAACAAAAGATTCAGGATTGAGTAAGTTTTCTTCATTGCTGCATTAAGTTTTCAGTGGCCTGCTCATTTCATCATTGTAAGGCTTCCATCTTTTGGAGACGGGGACTTTATGGACATTGCAACTCAAATCCACAGGTAAGAACCATCAACGACCTCCAGTTCAGTCTCACTCACAGCTTTGGATGGAGCACATGCCCCCCATGAATACCTTGGAAACCACAGTGAAGGGCAGTAGTGTTGCTTTTAATTAATTGGAGTAAAACTAGTGAACAGGAAAGTGAGGTTCCCATAAAAGCAATTTGGCAGGAGGGTTTACCTTAGATTTTATAGCTCTTGCAAGGGAAAAATGAAAAGTCCATTTGTGGTTTTCTAGTTGTGATTATTGGAGGTAAACATTCAAGCACCTCAGGTTTATCATTGTACAGACTGTATGCATGGAAAATAATGCACAGTAGAATTCAACCACAATGTTAAGTCAAACTTCGCACTTACTGGTTTTGCTAAGATTAAGATAGCAACAAGAAGCAATTCAAAGATTCTGAGATGCAGTGAGGAATTCAGAAGCACATAGGCACTAGGATACATTTTTTCAATATAGCTTAATGTTTTAAAAATTAGTAATTTTCTGTTTTCTGAATCAGATCTAAATTTTAGTCTGTCATTGTTTCACAAGAGTGATACTATTAATGGTTTATTTCTTCCATTACAAGGAGCTTACCGGTTAACCATGCTTTTTATTGTGTACACTTTGCTAGCCAAAATCTGACAAAGAAGAAAAGGAAAGCCTTCCATTTGTAGTTATATATCTTAAGAAACAAATTTCTGTGCTATTTTAAGCTACTCTAATCATGACACAGCCTTCAGTCTAGTCATGTAAGTCAGGGAGAATAAAGAGAAAGCAGTCATATACATTTTTATAGCTCAACTATTGAACTGCATTGATTTATCTCTTCTGAGAATTTTAAAACTTAACTGTGCTGTTGGGTATAGGGAGAGATATTTCCAGTAAAATATTATTTAGCGTGTAAATAATAAACATTTTAGAAATCCATAAACCCTCATCAATATACCTATCTGGTGCTGTAAACAGCACTTCCAAGATTTCTGTGCCTTGATTTGGAGCAATTCTCCATCTTGAATAAGAAATGACTAATGAACAATAATTAATCTTATGGTTTTGACAGCTGCTATTTGTGTTGAACTTTGATATACAGCCCAGTCACAGCTTTCTTGTCAGTGGCTTTGTGTCAGGTAGTGTCAGGTAGTTGATCTGGATCCAAACCGAAAGGCAACCATGTCTCATCACAGTCCTACAATGTCAGTCCTCAGTGCACAGAGGAGCAGTAACTTAAAGAGGCTGGTAATATTTTTGAATAACTTAATTGAAAAGAAAATTCCTGTTGATAAAGTTTTGCTGTTAACCCTAGCATGTGCATCAATTTTAATTTGTCAAGAATAACAAATCTGCTAATCACTGGAACAATTTAAGAAAGGAATCAATTTACTGTTAACCCTACAGAGGTTCAGTCAAACTAGAAGGATCTCTCTCAAAAGCATATACTCACCCAGGAGCTATAGGATAGGTGCAAGGCCACTTATACCCTTCAAGGGGCAAGCCAGACTAGACTGGCCCAAAGTATCCCTCCAAAATCCATGACATAAAACAAAAAAAAAATCCGTTTAAATCAGTGAAGCTATGTAGATAATGCCCCTTAAAAATGAGGAGAATAATAAAAAAAAAATCATTAAAAAAAAAAATGAGTCACTGGTTTTGTGTACTTGTGAAAAGAGACACTGAAAAATATTCACAGGGCTATATGCTAGGCAAGGGACCTCCCATCCTATTCCCAGTATTATAGTGTTTGGATGCTGACAAATAAATTACATTAATTGCATTCATTCTAGCAACCACTTAAACACCATTAGGGCTTATGCATACAATAACTGTGCCATTAGTCAAATCTGGATACCTCGCTGCTTGTAATCAACATTCTGTCTTCTTCTAGCCTAGCTGTCTTAATTTCTTTCTGCAAGCCTCCTTCAGCACTGTTCATCTTTTGAACATGAAATTAAGGATATTATCATTTTCCCTAATAACATTACATGGTGTTCTCTCAGAGTTATACTCTACTGGGCTACCTCTGATTACTTGCAGAGAGAAGCTGAGAAGGTTTGCTGCCTACACTACTATTTTTTGCCATGCTGCAACCACCTGCTACAATACCATCCTCGTATTACTGTTATAATCGTTGCTTTGCTCCTTTCTTAGTTCTGGGAGGCACTGAGATTCATTTGCTTTCCTATCCCTCTCCCAGGAGACTGACAACCTAGGCTATGAAGGACATGAAAAATGAGATACAGAGGATGGACTAAAAATTGGGAAAGTTGCCTGCCCCTTGTATCCACTTTGAAATAAGAGAAAGTGGAGGGTGGAGTGGGTGGCTTCTTGAAATCTGTTTTCCTTCCTTGCCCTCCAGCTGGCTATAAGAACTGCCATGAAGCCCACAAAGTCCGGGGGTTAGGAAGCTGATCGCTTGCCAAAGCTGCCTGTGCATGTGCTCCCAAGAGCTGATCCAGCTGTAGGGGCATGTGCTCTCAGCAGTCCCAGAGTACCATCTCTAGGAGCCCCCATCTTTGTTGTCACTAAATCTGCTTCTGCACATGAGGAGCAGAGAACTATGAGTCTTCTTTAAAAAGCAGTTTGAAAACACTCTTGTAATTTCACCAATCCTGTGTCAGTCCCAGGATCACAACAGTGAGATGAATTAGTTTTCATATTGACACCAAAATCTCATCTATGCACCAGGAAGAAATTCCTTGATTATTTAAGTGTGAGAACTCCTTTATATAACTGGGGGGGGGNAATAAAGAGAGGGATGAGTACACCCAGCATGGTGCTTTGCGACTTTGCAAGCATGGTTTGTCCACAGCTATAAGTGAAGCTCAGTAAGAAATCAGCAGACCTGAAAAGATTAATCTGAGGAACAGCATCTCACCATTAGCTCAAACTCTTAATTTCACAGACAACACCTGGCTGAGATTCTTAAATTCAGCATTGATATGACTTTGTCCTAAATGTAACAGTTGTTCATTAAAATCATGTTCTTTCATTTATGTTCATTCTCCCCCCTCTTGTGGTTCATTATAAAATCACAATTGTTGCTTTCAGAAATGTTCCATGGTTGGGCTTTCATGCAGAAAGGATAGAAAAGGATCGACACAATCTAACCAGGCAGTGCTACTGATAAAGTCAACAAAAGACAAGTAAATACAGTAAATAATGAGCTTGTTATTCAGGGTAATTGTCATTGCTAATTTAAATATTCTCTGTAATCTCTGAAAGCAAATCTTGCCATAAATGACATTAAATACATTTCAGACAGATTTACTATCCAACTATTCATTGGATATCATGTGCAACTCTCTAGGGAAGATTTTAGTACTTGCACACCCTCAATCAACCTTCATTGTCTTATTAACTTAACACAGAGTATTGTAGTTAAGAGTCTTCAGCCAGATCTTCAGCTTATATAAACTGATGAAGTACTAAAATACTATCACTGTGCACCAGACAGTATGGAAGCTCCCTTGTACAGGCAACTTTTTGCATTTCTTATGTACAGGTGTGTTTCTCCTCCAGACTGAGCACCCTAACCTGATTCAGCAAAGCATGGTTATAAAAAATACTAAGTAAAAGTATACAAAAACTTTGTGCTCAGATCTTGGATATTCAAAGGTCTGCAGGAGGAGTAGGTTTTAGCCATAAAATTGGTTAGAAAAGGATGTGGGTATGCATACAGACCTGGGGAATCTCTGTTTGATTAAATATTTGTGTCATGATAAATCTAGAGAAACCTGCGAGCAGCAGGCCAGCTAAATAAGACTGATGGATTGGTAGAAACTTGTCAGTCTAGCAAATCTGAAACACAATGCAAGAAAGTCAACATGTACTAACAAAATTTGTTTGGAAGATTAAAACTTATTAATAAAGTCAGAAAACTGTCTATGTCAGAGTTTTAACCATAATGCTGACAGCTGAACAGTACCAAGTTTGAGTAAGTGAGTTAGACTATCACACTTATAATCTCTTTAGCCAGACAGTCTCATAACCAGAGCACACTGCTCAAGTGAGACAACTCCCACTATGAGAAAAGCTGCTGTGATTGCAAATCTACTTTGAATCACTGGACTCGACTGAAGGCTGCAGGAATAGGACACTACAACAGGTCATATGTTCATCGGTGCAAAAATCAACATAATATCTCCACACATCTGCAGCTTTCAGAATGAGAGGTAAGACTGGTGGTAGACTTGCATTTTGATGAATAACAGCAGACGGTTTCCTTTTGTCGCACCATAATAATAAATCTACTTAACAATGGAAAATCCTCAAGGACAGCTTGGTGGAAAGCCTTACAGAAAGTTTCTCACATATTAGAATATGTTTAACAAAATGGATATAATTGGTAAAAAAAAAAAACAGGCACAACAATGGGAACCAGCTACATGCAATATTTGAAATGATTCTTAGAATGAAAAATGGTGGTGGGACTTCAAGGAGCATCATTCCTCATTTTCCCCATGGTATTTCTTCTGCCTGTTACTCTAAATGAAAAAAAAATCTCAGTGCTGCAGGGTCTACCAATGATTAGCTTTTCTGCTTGGAAAATGCGTTTGACTCCACTAGATAATTTTGATTCAGACACTGAACAATCATTTAACATTACCCACTGGAAACCAAACAGCTTATTTAGTCCATTGTATGCAAAGGCTGAAAATGCCAAGTGCCAGGTAAAAGAGAGACGCTAAGAGCTTGTGGAACTACATTGGACATAGGTAATTTGGCTTTCGGTTTAAGGTGAGTAGGAAAACTCCCACTCCTTACTTGCTATGAGTTTTAATTGTATAACACAATGGCATCATACAAACAGGTCATAAGCTTTCTAAATTCATAAACTCTTTTGATTATAAGGATTATGATTCTATAATGAAAACATTCTATGGTTTAGTTATAGCCATTCTGTGATTCTCTAATTAAAGATTAGGCACAGACTGAAGGGAATGAGATAGGTAAATTGTAATAGCACACAGATAACATTGAATAACACACCTCAAGGGTAGATCTCAAGGGCAGGAAGGTAGATCTTCCTTGTCCCAGAGGGAATTATTTATCACTGGTTCATAGCAGTAAAATTTTAGGAAATTTTTAGGAAATTTTACTGACCCTGACCCCCAGCCAATCCCAGCAAGCCAGGCAGAGGGTTTTTTTGTGCCAAGGGGGATTTCTTCATCTTTTGAAATCCCATCCCCCTTTCCCTCCCCTGCGCATACTCCCTCCAAGGGGGAGAGAAGAAGGCAATGTGTAACCCTGCTGCTCCTGCATGCCCAGTCCCAAGGTCCAAGTAACCTACATCAGGATGCAAGAAAAGCCTTCACATGCTTATTGGGCATGCAGTACACATCACAATCTAGCCCCGAGAAATCAAGAGATTAAAGTTAGAACATGGTTTAAATGGATCTGAGTGAATAATTTTTAATGAACGCATTTAATGATGGATGAGTTTCCTTCCTTCTTACCATGAAATGTGGGTAGAAGGTTGCAATTTACTTCACATATTCCTTTCTCGTGCAATTTTTTTATACTTTCTTTTAAAGTAAGACATTGCTACTCCGAGCATAAACTCAATGTTCAATTGCAGTTGGTCCCATAAATCACTTAATATTGTTTCCATCCTCCAGTCTAATGAACATAACTCATTGAATCAGCTTTGTGGTACACAGGCTTACAGAAAGCATATTAGAAATTCACTTTTCATAGTATTCCTGTGTGAGTTTAACATTTATTTTCTGCCAACAGTTACATGATCCAAGTTTAATAACTCTATGAGTGTGTGCAGGAAATGACACCAAATACAACCCCAAGATGGCTGAAGATTTGCTTCCAAATTTGCACAAATATAAGTAGAAATTATTTCTGCATTATTCATCCAACTTTAGACCTAAACCAAACATATCTTGCTAGCAGCCTTGGAAACATATGTTGAAGTGTTTAAAAATTCCAGTAGATGTCACCACTTCTCCCCCAGCAAGTCCTTAAGTACATCTCAAAGAAGCTTTTGAAAACTCCATTTGCACTACACCATGAGTTGAGGAAACAGAAAGACTCATTTTGCATTGGGTTACATCTATATGTTTTGAAAGAAAAAGAATGCATCCATTTTTCTAATCTGTATCAATGAATTAATGAGCTTGTAGAATTCATTCCACTATTGTAAACCAAGCCACGTGCAGATTAGCTGGCAATTGCAAAGTGATGTTGTTGCTAATACAAAACAGTATCTAGTATTGTATTAATTTTTCCTGTGTCATTTGATGCTTCATAAACATCCAAGTTTTCAATGCAACTTTGATTGTAACTATAGCCATGACTACAGTTAGTTTTCCAGCTATAGTGTTCATATCCAGTCCCTGCACCATTGCTTTGCTTTGGTTTCCAACGTTTGAACAAGCCCCAATAGTAGTGTCTCCTTCCTAATCACTTGGATTTAATTCTTTTTTAATTTTCACTTGAAGATATTAATTCCTCTCATGAAAAATGAGACCTCATGCTTCAGTTCACCTGGTTTTCATGACTAGATTTTTTCCACTTCCATTAGGAACAGGAGGCCAACATGGCCTAGAGTTCCCACATTATGGAACAGGGCTTATACTCCTTCTGGGCAGCAACATCTAGACAGATATTCCTGTACTGCTCCTTCACATTTGTACACCAGGCCTCCATGGGAGCATAAATTTTAAAATAAATATTAGATTAAAGTCAAGGCCAGCTAAAATCTGGAGCTTTAATAGGAAACACAATATCAATTTATATTAATTTACTTGACCTTGACTCCCTTCATCTGAAAGCTGTAGAATCTTGCATTGTTCTCTATAAAATTAATAACTTCTAATCACTTTATACTTATCTACGACATGGAATAGAACAAAAAAAATCACTCTTTTAAAAAACCTGGCTCTTTCAAAAGAAACTAAATTCCACTGAACATGATAATATGTAAAGCAACCTAAAAAATCCTTATTCTGGTATAGAAAAATTCTGTAGTGTAAATTTATTTTCTGAAGAATTTAATATTATTTTTACCTTTTTTTTTAAGAATATTGGAAGACAAAATTAATGCTAGACAGTCTCCAGGGCAAGAAAATGTTTTTTTATGATTTTTTTTCGTGTGACCAGGTGGCCCCATGAGAAGCTGGCTTTCTGGCTGCTTTCATCACTAAGACTTGGAAGAGAATCTGGATGCATAGTACTGCATAATGATCATATATTTCTGATGAGTTCAACAGTGTTTTAAAGACTTCAGAAAGGTTCATTTGTGGGTCTGTAGATTACTTAATCTTATTAAGATTTTACCCAGATTAAAACTGCCAAACTGACTAGAGACATTACACATGTTAAGAAAATTGGCTTTTAAATATTTTAGGAAGTGAGATAAGATTCAAATGCATCACTAGAAGTTTCTTAAAATGTCCTTATTCATGTGACTGGGTCACTTGTTCAAGTTAACCATCAAACACTTTTAAAGAATATTTAAAACGTTATTGTTTCAGTTCCTTTCCCACCCGGCTGTAAAAGGGGCCTCTAGATTACTGTATTGTCAATGGGATTTGTAGAAAAGCAGCCAGAACTAACAGGGCACTGAACAATAGCAACATTGTGCTGCTTCTCAAGAAAAAAGAAAAATTCAGCCTATGGTAAAACCCTGGGCAGCTACATGAGGATTGACTCCTTTTACAAGATTCTTCAGTATTAATAAAACAATGTTGTCTGTACAGGGAAGAAATATAATAGCTCTATGGTGAGTTTTACTGCAGTTTTCTAGGTTTCAGAGAAACCTATTATGAGGAAACAAATAATAAGGAAGATGGTTCTTCACTGAGTGAGAGTTACAAATAAAGTGGAAAAAAAGGAGGCATGCAGACAAAATCAGTTATCCACAGGGCTGCTGTTCTCAGCTCTCCTGACGTGAAGAGAGATGCGAATCATTCGAGTTTTTTTGAAAAAGTAAACAAGTCCACGGGATACCCAATGAAGACAATAGACACCTGAACTCATTAGTGGCCACAGAGAGGCCATGGAGAGGTTGAGGGAGCTGGGTTTGTTCAGTATAGAGAAAAGGAGGCTGAGGGGAGACCTTATTGCTTCCTACAGCTACATGAAGGGAGGTTGCAGAGAGGTGGGGGTTGGNGGACATTCTCCAAATGAAGACTTGTTTGAAACTTTAACAGGGGAAAACACTTTCAGCAAGACCTTTGCTCTTGCTTGTATTTCATACGTTAACTGGCTCTCAGCCTTCCATGTGAAACAGACCTTCAGTTTGCAGGGTAGGACTACATAACTGCTGCAAGTATGATGTTTTTCAACTTGCCTGTGACCTAAAATGAAGGCCTGAGTGAAAATAGATTTTTTATGTCTGTTGACACTGGAGTGGCTGCATTAAAGTCAAAAAGGGACATAAAACCTCTGTGAAATGTCCCGAAAGAAAAAAAAAAAAAAAAAA
>VZTM01033344.1:17237-38060 GCA_013400555.1 Jacana jacana
CTGACAAGCTCGGCTGTGAAGAACATGAGAAGCGTTCTGGAGACGAAAGAGGAGGTGATTCAGTTGCACAAACCAGTTCCCAATGCCTTAAAGGGTTTGGAGAGGGGTTGGGGAGGTTGAGGGGGTGGGTGGGAAATGATCTGGGTAATGTTCAAAGCGTTTCCACTCCTCGGCTGTCGCTCTAGAGAGGGGCAAGGGAGCAGAGAAGAGTAAAAAGACTGACGGCTCTCAAGTCCCGCGTCCTCTTTGAGCGGCGGAACTCGCTCCAGTCACGGCTCCCAGCGCTCCCCGCTGGCAGCCAGTCCGATTCCTTCGTGTGCAAGTCACATTTGCCATGGCAAAAAAAAACCCCAAAAAAACAAAAAACACCAAAAAACCCACAAAAATACACCCAAACTAAGCAAAGAACCTCCCATCAGGAAACAAATTCAAGTACCTGTTGCAGATGGGGCGAGTAAGGAAGACTGAACGTTAGCTAGATTAACACTGGCAGAACCGCGGCGTGAAGCTGTGGTCTAAGAGAGACAGCAACTCCTGCCCGAGGGAAACCTTCTCCAGGTCCAAAAGGCTTTGCTTTTTAAAGCCTTTTCTCTTATGGAATCCTGACAGTTGGCCAATTCGAAGCGCAATGGGTGCGAGCACGTTCTCATCCGAGGTGGCTCGATGCCTCTTCTGCTTCTCACGCTGGGTTTTCGGGGTGGTTTTTTTTTTTTAAACAGGTTCTAGGAGTTAACACCTTTTTAAGCGATCATCTTTGGTTAGATGTTCATTTCCCTCGTCTTTCTTGTAAATCAAGTGCAATTGCAAAGGAAAAAAAAAAAAAAGAAGTTTTTTGTTACTTAAATTAACCCAAAAATATAAAGTGTCCCAGTCTGAATTTACCTAAAGTTCAGCCAGTCCTCCTTTATCAGAGTAATATTTTCCATCCTTGAAATGGTGAGCTATTTTCCTTCCAATTCCTACCAAGAGGGAAACAAAAAAACAAAGGGGGCTCGTATGTCTTCCTGGTAAAGACAGTCCAATAATAATAATAATAATACTTAAGAAAAAAAAAAACAGAAAAGAAAAGAAAAACCAAGTAGTAGTTTGTGGAATCAGGCACTGCTTCACTCCCACCGAGCGTGATCCAGAGCGACCCCTTCCGTACAGCGCCACGTCCCGCGTCCCTCCGGGATTCTCTCCGTCAGAGAGGAGAAAACGTCACTAGAAAGAGCAGTGCTGAAACAATGCACTTGTTTTCTTGTTTTAAAAAGCCCTCAAAATCTATTGTCTGGGCACTTCTGTAACATAAAAACCCACTTTTCCACCTGGGTCAAGTGGACCGTTGGAGGGTGCACCTAGAATTAGTTTTCTCTGAAGTCACACAGTGCCACACACTCGCTCTTGCACACGCACACACACGCACACCCCACATGCTGCTACAGTGTCTGTTTTAGTGTCACAGGCTGCATTCTCTGTTTGGAAGTAGCCCCTCTTCTCTTCATTTCTCGCTGAAGGCTGGAGACGACTATGTCAGGATATTGGAGATAAATTCGTTGAAGCGTTTAGAGTACTGCTCTGGGTTCACGGTGGAGATCTCTGCCCCAGCCTGCAAGGCAGAGAGGAGACAAGTCACAACCCCCTCTCCTTGGAAGGGCAGACCCTGCCAAGTCACAACCCCCTCCTTGGAAGGGCAGACCCTGCCAAGTCACAACCCCCTCCTTGGAAGGGCAGACCCTGCCAAGGCAGGGAAGGAGGGAGGGAGGGCAGGAGGAAGCCATCGTGCCACCACAGCCCAACTGTGCTGGGCAAGGCCCCTAATGACATCCAAGATCTAGGGAAAAGTAGTATCTAGAGATCCCGCCTGGAAACTGAGTTTAGCTCCAGCTGGATCTTCTGCAGACCAAAGCACCAAAGTTCCCTTATGGTTTAGAGGAGATTTGGAAGGAGCATCAGTAACTCATAGAATCACTCAGGTTGGCAGAGACCCGTGGGATCATGGAGTCCAACCATCAGCCCTACTCTACAAGTTCTCCCCTACACCAGATCCCTCAACACCACATCCAATCTACTCTGAAACACAGTCAGGGATGGGGACTCCACCCCCTCCCTGGGCAGCTGATTCCACTGACTGACCACTCTCTCTGTGGAAAACTCCATGTCCTGCTAGATGTTTTCAACACCCTTTTGGGACATTCAGGCTCTCCGTGCTTTTTTCAAAGCCCTTTTGGGAAGTTCAGGCCTTCCAAGCTTTTCTCAAGCCCTTTTGGGAAGCTCGGGATTGCTGCCAGGAAACAGGACTGGCCCCAGGAAGGGGACAGGGTAGGAAGTCTCCCTCCAGTTAGTCTGTTCCTGCTCTGTTGGTGCTGGGAAATCGAGCACCTCCCAAACTGGGACATAAATACAAGTCATCTCCAACCAACCAACCAACCAACCATAGCAGGGAAAGCCCTTCCAAGACAGTCTGAGAAGGTAAGCGAGGCAAGAGCTGGTTTTGGGCACAGGATCACTGGAGAATTTCCATGCTGGTAGAAAAACCAGCATCAGGAGATGTCAGACACAGGCAGGCAGGCAAAGCAGAAGCCCCAAAGCCCATCCTCCCCGCGGGCAGCAGGCTGCTTACCCCATGTTTCACCGTTTTGGCAGCATGTGCAGCTTTCTTCTTCGCGTCGTACGGCGTAAGAATGTCTATAATGGCCATGAAGTACACTTCCTTCTTGGGGGCACCTAGCAAGGCAAGAGAGTTGCTAGCACACCCTGAGCTGTGAGCAAAGCCCAGCTGCACCCCCTTTTTAAGAAATATACAGCAGATTTGGTTTGATGCAACCAGCAGAGAAAGCCAGGCAGCTGGAAGCTGTGGAAGGGCAGAGAAGAATGACTGGAAGCAGCACACCAGGGGCTCAGAGGCTCTCTGAACTCTCCAAGAATCACTTCTACCCACTCCAACCCACACCATTGGGCCGTACAGGAAAGGAGAGACACAGCTGGGTCCCCTTCTCGCTCTGTGGATGGTCCTTCCATTCCCATTTAGCCCAGCCACACCACAGGCCACCTCCTCTGCCCTCCAGACCTTCTTCAAGGGCAATATTCCATCATACTCACTTTCGTGGCTTTTCATGGCATAGACATCGACGGAAGGATCGAACTCTCCAGGCCCAAAGAAGCGAGGGTAGTTGAGGAGGTTGCCAGGGCTGTCAGGGGGGGTGCCATAGGAGGAAATGGGGTTGCCTCCGAGACCATCGTTCTCACACTCCTCATCCTCCGCCCGATCCTCCACTTCCATCTCTTCCTGCTCTGCTCGGTCAACGTCGTGGATCCCAACCAGCAAGCTGTAGTCCATAATCTTCAGCTGAGCTAAAAACTGGGAGAAAGAGATGAGTGAGAAACAAGACCCTCCAGGTGGGATCAGAAATCCTCAGCCCTACCCTGCCACAGTCTCAATAGGCAAGGGCTGTGGTGAGAGCTAAACCCTTACGAGGCTCCAGAGAATCTACACATGCCCACTGCCATCAGTATAACCCTTACAGTATTTTCTGGACTGATCCAGGAATGACTTTTATTTTTCAGTCATTGCTGCCCCCCCTGGAGTAGGAGGCCACGGTGAAGATCCAGTTATGGGAGACAGAATAAAGCTCTCCCCCAGCAAACTCTACCTCCACGTCCCGCTTCAGCTTTTCTAGGAAGTTCTTTTTACTCTCTTCTCCCACATGCAGCTTCTGACCCTCATTCAAGAAGTCGTTGTCCTTGAATGTTGGTAGATCCTTGGCCTGCAACAAAAAAAACCCCTGTGTCAAATTCTCCAAACCTCTACTTTTTTTGGGGGGGAAGGGCTGGGACACCAATCCATACACTGAGCACCCAGAGTGTGGGGTCACAGCAGGGTCTTTTGCCTGTTTATAAGGTGAAGTGTCTCATCCTGTTCACTATGAAAATGGCATTGGGCAGAGCACAGTAGCTGTCAATGAATCCACGTGCTGAGCTCCACCTGGGGTTGGGGAGGAACTGAAGGGAGACACAAGAGTAACTCAACTTTAGAGACCGCCGGGAAGACGTGCCGCAGGCTGAAAACTCGACAGCTGGGCTCCAGCCAGAGATGCTCCAACCAGCTCCCAGAATAGAAAAGAAATGCATTTTGTTGGCCTCTGGAAGGAGGGAGGGCTTGAGGGGAAGAAAAAAAAAAAAAAAAAAGCTTCTCTCCCTAAAGGCTTGAGGAAAAAATGAAAAAAATTAAAAGCACTGCTTGCTGAGGAATGTGCTTGCAGCAGGGCCTGAGGATTTCTCAGGGACAGGGAAGAATGCACAACCCCTTGTGCAGCTGGGAATGGAACGACTTGGTTCTTAAAAATACATAGGTGTGGTGGCTTCATATAGATCCATGAACAGTCTGAGACAAACTGCATAAGCAGAAAAAGCCACAGTGGACAGCCAGCAAGTCAGGGACACCTGGGCACGATGGACCTGTGCCTTGACACACCAAAGCCTTCGGCGTAAACGGGAGCTCCTCGGCTCGTGCCAGAGATGTCACTTCAGAGCAGGGGGGAATAAATGAACTCTGTGGTCCCAAACCTGAAAGTCCCATTTGCAAAACACTTAGTACCACGAGTTACCACTGTGATTTCAAGGGGACTCTCCATAGCAGCATCACAGCCAAAGTTTTGCAGGGCAAGGATTCCCGAGTCCTAACTTTCCCTAACGGCACCAGAAACCAGCCTTACAAACACACTGAGATACACCACGAGGAGCTGCTCTGGTGGCAGCCTCTCTCACACACTGGCAGCCTGGCCACTTGACCTGTGCTCGATTCTGCACCATCTGAGTGAGCTGGGAGCTGAAGGAGAAAGCAGCATCCTCATTTTGGATGGAAAGACTTTGATGGCTCGTTCTGTCAACTGAATGCGACCGGGCTCCCATTAGGACCCAGCACCATTGATCTCATCAATGCTTACAAATAGTTAAAGGGTGGGTGTCAAGGGGATGGGCTCAGGCTCTTCTCAGTGGTGCCCAGTGACAAGACATGGGGCAACGGGCACAAACTGGAACAGGGGAAATTCCATCTCAACATGAGAAAAAATGGCTTTGCTTTTGAGGGTTGGCAGAGCCCTGGAACAGGCTGCCCAGAGAGGTGGTGGGGTCTTCTCTGGAGACATTCAAATCCTGCCTGGATGCATTGCTGTCCAGCCTGCTCTGGGTGAAGCTGCTCTGGCAGGGAGTTGGACTAGATGATCTCCAGAGGTCCCTTCCAACTCTGTGGTTCTGTGTGTGATTCTGTGACAAGCTACTGGCTGACCCAACTCCCCGTTTGGTACCCAGGGAGCGCCACGAGGAAGTCACAGAATCACAGAAATCCTTCCATGAAGACACCATTGAACTAACGTGGGGGTTTGGTACTTGTGGGATTGTCCCCCCAGGAAGGTTCATTTAATAACCTCAATACACCTTTGGAAAAGGGAAGTCAGTTGGATCCATCCATCTGCTTCCAACCACTAGGAGGAAGGAAAGGCTAGCCAGGAACGGTCCATACCTTCTCTTTATCGCTTGCTTCCCTGGATACTGTTGAGCCCTGGAAAAAGAATAAAGGAAAGAGCATTGCTGCACCATGTGCCATATTCCCACAGAATCCACTGACAGAGTTTAATTTCTCCATGCAGACAAAATGTAACGACAGCATTTTAAAAATGAGCCTGAGACAGACGTACAGATCTACCCGGGGTGCTGTAGCCCACTTGGGACAGGTAAATGCAACTAAATCTCAAGTGAAGCCCTGTCCAGAGCCCCCAAAACCTGATCCTCTGAACAAAAAGCACAGCCCCAGGACCTTGTCAAGGAGATGTCACAAAGACCAACTCCCACCCTCCTGGAAAAGGAGCTCTTGGCTCGGTGATTGCCCTCCAAAGCCTCACCTTCAGGTCATACTTCCGGTGCACAGTCAGCCTGTGACTAAATACGTTTCTGGTAACCACCATGTAGGTTTCCACTCCGTCCACGGTGAGCCTGTACATGCCCAGGAACTGGGGCAGGAGGGTGTTCCCATGACACTCCACGATGAACTGGAGGAGAGCGGGGAAGGGAAGGGCAGAGAAGGACAGTACTGTCACACAAACCCCTTCTCTGACAGAAGGCGATAGCGAAGCCTCCAGTTCCAGCCACCCGACACTGATGTGAAAGGGAAGGAGGCTCGCAAATGGCTCCTGTGGTGTCAAGAAAAGCAAGTTTGGGCATTGTAAGTGTCTTCCAGCCCTCAGCTGAGACACAGCATCCCATTTGTGTGTGTGTGTCCTGCCCGCTGGAACAGGCTGGGTGCGCACAGCCCGTCACCCAGTCTCAGCAGGGGCAGTTTTAGGGGCAGTTTTTGGCAGTGGCCAACTTCATTTCTCGTGGCTACGTGAGAGGATCTGAAAGTAAAATGCAGATGGATGGGCAGATAACGTGGATCAGGGTAGAACATTTCCAGCTGTCCCACTTTGCCTCCCCCCTCCTTCCTTGCTACACGTAACTGTCTCCTCCTCGGTCCCTCTGGAAAATTGAATTGATCAGATTGAATTAGGAGTGAATCCATTTGCAGATCTCAGGTACCAGGGATCCATAATTCATTGGTGTAAGGAAGAGGGTGAGCTGTGAAGGGGCTCAGTGCTGTGAAGAAGCAGGCAGCTGCACCATAATTGGCTCTCAGATGCCAAGGAACAGTGTTTTCTTTTGCAAAAGCTATTTGCAAGCTCTGCCAGGCCGCACACTGTGAATCCAAGCTCCAGTTCCCCAGCAAATGTCACAAGGTGCTCCCCAAGGTGCTTGTCACCTCCCCTCCCGGGGTTCCAGACTCACCGTACCTGGTGGTACTTCTTTAAGATGTTGTGCATCTCTGCTACATCCTCGCTCGACACCGCCTTAATGACAAACCTCCTGTCGTAGGTGGTGAGGAACCGGGCCCCACATCGGCCCTGGCTGTCACTGTTCACCGGGGCGCTTCGTGTCACCGAGTTCTGAGGGAGCCAGAACAAAAACAGTGGGGAGGAGAAGCAGGGGAGAGAGGCAGGGGAGGGGAGAGAGGCAGGGGAGGGGAGAGAGGCAGGGGAGGGGAGAGAGGCAGGGGAGGGGAGAGAGGCAGGGGAGGGGAGAGAGGCAGGGGAGGGGAGAGAGGCAGGGGAGGGGAGAGAGGCAGGGGAGGGGAGAGAGGCAGGGGAGGGGAGAGAGGCAGGGGAGGGGAGAGAGGCAGGGGAGGGGAGAGAGGCAGGGGAGGGGAGAGAGGCAGGGGAGGGGAGAGAGGCAGGGGAGGGGAGAGAGGCAGGGGAGGGGAGAGAGGCAGGGGAGGGGAGAGAGGCAGGGGAGGGGAGAGAGGCAGGGGAGGGGAGAGAGGCAGGGGAGGGGAGAGAGGCAGGGGAGGGGAGAGAGGCAGGGGAGGGGAGAGAGGCAGGGGAGGGGAGAGAGGCAGGGGAGGGGAGAGAGGCAGGGGAGGGGAGAGAGGCAGGGGAGGGGAGAGAGGCAGGGGAGGGGAGAGAGGCAGGGGAGGGGAGAGAGGCAGGGGAGGGGAGAGAGGCAGGGGAGGGGAGAGAGGCAGGGGAGGGGAGAGAGGCAGGGGAGGGGAGAGAGGCAGGGGAGGGGAGAGAGGCAGGGGAGGGGAGAGAGGCAGGGGAGGGGAGAGAGGCAGGGGAGGGGAGAGAGGCAGGGGAGGGGAGAGAGGCAGGGGAGGGGAGAGAGGCAGGGGAGGGGAGAGAGGCAGGGGAGGGGAGAGAGGCAGGGGAGGGGAGAGAGGCAGGGGAGGGGAGAGAGGCAGGGGAGGGGAGAGAGGCAGGGGAGGGGAGAGAGGCAGGGGAGGGGAGAGAGGCAGGGGAGGGGAGAGAGGCAGGGGAGGGGAGAGAGGCAGGGGAGGGGAGAGAGGCAGGGGAGGGGAGAGAGGCAGGGGAGGGGAGAGAGGCAGGGGAGGGGAGAGAGGCAGGGGAGGGGAGAGAGGCAGGGGAGGGGAGANGGGGGGGGAGAGGCAGGGAAGAGAGGCAGGGGGGAGAGCTGCCACCCCCCCTAGAGAAAAACGAAAAGCAAGTCTTGGGATGCAGATGAGACATGGGTGACCAGTGCCTGCTCCACAGCCTGGACCTGGGACAAGAGACATCCCAGGGACTTTGTGCTCCAACCTTCATAACCAGGTCCTGGCCAAGCTTTGGAGCACACACACTCCAATCAGGGCTGCTAATAAAAGCAAGAACCCTGGAGTGTTCAGCGCTACCGAGGTTCATCTGCTGTTTAGAAGTCCGGGCGTGGAGTTTAGAGCTTTCATCTGGGCCTTCTATCAGTTCACACCTTTTACTCCAACACTCAGCAGGCATTTTTGAAGATGCTTTTTACTAAGGGGTTTATAAAGCAGCAGTTATACACAGGGCCAGACTCCTCAGCATTTCCCCCCGGGAATGAACGAGCAGTCGGGATATTTCCAAGGTTTAAGGAGAAACAGAACACAACAAATGAAAGGGCCTGCCTTTTTTCTCCTATCAAAAAGCAGCCTAAACCAGGAAAACTCTCATTGTTTGGGAATTCTTTACAGGTCACCCTGAAAGCAAAAGCCACCCTCAGCCCCTGCTATTCTTACAATCGGGTGAAAAAGGCTGGGAGTATAAATAGCTCGGTTGTTCTTCCGACAACCAGCAGCATCTGCTTTTACATCCCTGTCTCCACCCTTAGCAACGAAACGTTGCAGCCTCTCCTCGTACTTGCAGCACAATTGGAAACTCCCAAACTGCAGAGTGAGTGTCCCCCCCCCATGTTCCCTGAGCCCTAACAGGAGTGATTTGTTCCCATGCCTCTCCCCAGGCAGGGCACTCGCTGGGAGCCTCATCCCAACTTCCAGACTAAGCCAAGCAGGTCACTGGTCTCCTGGCTTGTTTCCTCCCACCACTTCTCAGCAACCACCTTCCAACTCCACCACCCGGCACCTGGACAGTGGTTTTGAGCTCGAGGTGGATTTGATTTTCAGGATCTCCAGGCTGATGTGGGTTTTTTTAGCTGCCACTGCCACTGCTCTCTCCATCCCTCAGCTCTCTGGTGAGCAGACAGCAGAGGGAGCCTGCTCTTCTGCAGACCCAGACACACAGAGAGAGAGAGAGGGATTTACCGTCTCACGCTGCAAGCGAGCCGAGAGGTTTCCTTTCAGGATGAAGCCTTTAAAGCTTTTAAAACTTTAATGAAGCAGGGGAAAAACTCTACTCCTGCCAAGGGCTTTGGAAACTGTCAGGAAAATAAAGGCAACCAAAAAAAACCCCCCTTGCTTCTTGCTGACATCTGCAAATGAGTCTGTGCTACACAGTTCAATCACCCCCTCACCTCAAAACCACAGAGCTTTTCTTCTAGAGGAGATGGGAAGCAGAAGCCACGACCACATATGGACATGACCAAATTCATAGCCCTTCGGTTTACTTTGTTCCCTTCCTGTCACTCCCACCTCTTCCAGGGTTTGGGTGTTATTTTTAGCATCCTGGCTCCATTCCCACTCAAGCCACCAAGTTTTAACCACCTGAATTTAGCTCAATGAACGTTTTCTGCTTTCTGTTCTAGCTGGACACTTTGGAAGAGCCAAACTGCTCTACCCCAGGGATGGGATAATCAATCCTTTAGAGCCAGGGGTAAAGCCTAAGTGATAAAACCAGGTATTGAGAACCACCAGGATCGTGGGTGCTTCTGTGTGAGTTTCTTCACACGGTTCTGATCCTTTCTTAACAGAAACTGAGAAGAAAATGTCTGAAATACACTATAGTGGATGGACTGGGAGAAAAAATAATTAGGAGCTAATGACTTCACTGCATGCAAGTAGGTTGGAGGGTATGGAGGAAGGCAGCACACAAAGTCATTCCCTGGCACAGGCAGCCCCAGGGGCAGGGTGTTGCTGGCCAAGCCCTTGCCTCAGGAGCCACACACAGCCTGGCACTAATGACTGTCAACAGACCCTGGGGCAACGGCCCTGCTCCTCCCAGCAGAACGGGCCTGGTGCTAGGAGGGAGAAAGTAAAATGAATAATCTAACAGGCAGGTGCTCAAGAAAAGCAGGAGCTGAGCAGCTGTGTCCTGAGAATAGAAAGAGACGTTCCATCACACGCAGGAGGGACCTGCATACGCAGCTCGCAGGTGATTACAAGGTGCTGAGCACACACGGGCACAAGGAATGCCACCTGCATCCTAATGCCAGGCTCAGCACGGGCTCCACCAGCAGATGGGCAGTCACCCAGGCCAGAGCCATGCCAGGCAGCCACGAGGCAGCTGCCACCATTTACTGCCCCTCCTGGGGATGGACCAGTCCCTTGCAGATGAAAAGCAAAGGCGACTGTTGGTTCTGCTGGGAAAAACACATCTCACCTGGAGCAAACACCCTCAGAGTACCCAGACTGCCTGAGAACAGGCAGCAAAGTGGGATGGGCCAGACTAGGATGGGGCCAGGAGAGAGGCAAAAAGCCCCAAACACCCATCTCAGTATCCTCAGGGGTCATTCCTTCTCCCAGAGGGACCAGCACGTCCGGCTTTGGTCTGGGAACAAGGGGCAGAGATGAGCAGGCAGATGCTCCATACCTGTTCTTTGGTCCATACCACAGGGGATGAGAGACTGGATCAAGTAGATCCAGGGTCTCACCACGAGTAAGAAAACAGATCTCTTCATTACATTAACCTTTAAACAGCAGAAGATCAGGCAATATCCTGGATATAATCAGGAAGCATTTTGTCATGCTTGGGGTGTGTATATGGCCATATGTGGGCACACACAGCCAGGACCAGAAGGAAGCAGTTTGGTGAGATAAGCAGGAATAGCCTCTGCTCCCATCTCCTCTCCCCAGAGCGCAGGCAGCAAGGGAGGAGCATGGCTGGGCTCGCAGGTGAAGCAAAGGAGGGAGAGAACAAGCAGCTCGCGCCGCTCACCCACTGCTCCAGCGCTCTCGTGCCTCGCTGGGGCTGGTGGATTCCAGGGAGTATTTCAGCTGAAGCCCTGGACCAGGCAGCGCTGGAGCCTCGCCAGCCTTTATCAACTGCAGCCGAGTGCCAGAGATACCGGGTTTAATTACCTAACACTCGGCCTGCTAAAGGCCACGCGGCTATCAAAGCCACCCGCTTTCGCTGCGCCGGCTTTCCCCTCATGTAAGAGGTCTCTAAGGCTACTAACACGCCTCTTGTGTGCTTAAAAGTAAGCACTGTGCGTGGAAGGGCGGCCCTGCTGCAGCAGCAAAGAGTTGCCACGTCTCTCTTTCGCTGGATTGAAGCCCATTTCGCCTTGTCTCTCCCCTCCAAGGTAAGACCGAGCCTCTGGCCACAGGGGCCATGTCCCAAAGCAGCAGCTACCTCGATAAACCCAACTCAGCAGCGTACACACTTGGTGAAACCAGCACCCAAATCTGTAAAAAATACGACAGGCTCATTTTCCTTGCAGATGTTCTGCACTAGATCATCGTTATCCTTGAGCTGCCGCCTGTCTGCAACCATCTGCCACCTCTTACTTCATGCCCAGACTCTGAGCACTCTGGAGCAGGGACCATCTTAGCATTTTGCCATTGCCCAGTGCCTGGCACAGCAAGATCTATTCCCTCAGCGTTAGGGGAAAACCATTCAAACCACAATGCTAAGCCCACACAAAACTGACCACACGGGTACGTTGATGTCACACATTCTCTGCCAGCTTGGTTGCTCTGTCCTAGGGACAGGAGGCAGGAGGGCAGGGCAGGAGGCAGGACAGGAGGCAGGAGGGCAGGGAGAGAAGAGACGGTACCTGGTAGTCTTGATCGTCAATCCCGAATCTTTCTCGCAGGTTTCGGAACACCAGTGGACAATACTCCTTGAATTTAAAGCGACTTGGCAAGTTCTCCCTAAGGCAAAGCAGAGAAGATATTCTTGTGAAATCAAACTTCAGTCTTACTCCACCTTACTGCCAACCCCCCAGGATATCCAGGCCCTCTCCTACCTAGGAGGGCGCTATTCTGCGAGTATTTACCCTCCCTTAGGGCAGTTGGGTTCTTTGGAATCCTACAAAAGTCATCTGTTCCTAGAAATGCTTGCAGGATCCAGCTTTTGACTAAGGGGCTCTTTGGATGAGGATGCCAGCCTTGCAGAACAATCCCTCCTGTCACAAGCACAGATTTGACAGAATAATTTCTCTCTTCCCTTCCTCCTTTGTCGCTCTGTTCAGTAACACAGCTGCCCCCTGCAACACACTGGTACTGTTGGAGATGAAAAGCTGGAGGAAAGGGGGGGGGGGGCTCTGATTTCAGATCAGATCAGATCACTGGTGCGTCAAAAGAAAGGGCAACACAAGACAAACCATCTCGCCCAGAACGCAAAGGAGACGGGGTGAGTCAGCTCCAGTCTGGCATGTTCCAGACCAGTCCCGACTGTTCCAGAGTGAGCTTTGCTGCCAGCACTCGTCAGCTTGGAACGGGACCTCCCCAGTGGACAACAGAGAACGTTCCCCATCGCTGGGAGAAGCTGCATCTCCTCCCTACCAGAGCTCTTGTTCTGCCCAGTGGGAAGAAGCAGAGGGGATGGTCCTGCTTGGACACAGTGGGAGATTCTCTCAGCTCACTCTCAACGAGAATCCTTTGCACCAATGTGTGGGAAACTAAAATCTCTGTAGGAAAAGAGGGGAGAGCAGCTACTGCAAATTGTAGGTGCCAGAGAAGATAAACTTTTGACTCACACTCCCACTCACAAAGCTGATCCCTGGGAAAATCAGTGAAAATGAAGCATTAATCAGGGAGCACTGCAGACCAGGGGGGAGAACACAGGCCTGAGCACCAGCCACGAGCATGGTGTTAAAAGGGCTTCCAAAAATTGATCTTTTGGGAAAAGGAGAAGGAGGTAACTCCATATAAACCCTATGGGCCAGGGGTATAATGCAGCTTCCCAGCTGTGTCCTACGAACAGTCCCAAAGAGGCAAGGAACACAGGAGAGCAAACTCCTACCTTCTCCTCCACACTCCTGGGTCCTGCTGGTCAGGACAGGACTCCCAGATGGGGCACAGACAGTCCTGCATCAGCTTTGTGCACAACCAAGATGTACAACAAACTCCAGTTTGGGACAAATCTCATTTTATGAACTCTAAAATACTGTCTTCTACCCAGACCAGGGAGTATCTACGTGTAACTAGCTCTGTAGTAGTGTCTCTTCTGAGCCCAGCCTTACCAGACTTCTCACCACTCAAAGGATATAAATCAAACCACCAAGGTGGCATCTCACCACATCCCCTCAAACTGCATCCTCCTGAATGGTCTGGGGGTAGGTGTCCCCCACACCAGATCCTTTGGGCATTACAACAGGGAACAACCCAAAAGGCCTTCACCACACCAGTTTCTCCCACAGGAAAGAGCTCTAATTATAGAGACAAACAAGTTGGGAAGCACCTACTTACTTGTTGAATAGATGATTGTCCACCTTAATCTTACTGTAGGCTTTAAAGTCATCAGGCATCAACATGACAGGGACGGGAACATTGCTGAGTTCGTTGATCTAAAAGAGAAAGGAAACAGAGACTCTAACCTCAATTTCCACCACCCTGAAGTTACCATCAACGGATTTACAGGGATGCCAAATACCCCAGAAGCTGGTTTTGAAGCAATAGGACCCCTTAGACTATCAGGGAAACCTGCTGTGCTGAAGGAAGCTGGAGAGCACTGTGGTTACAAGCCACAGGAGCATCTCATTCAATCGTGAGGTGAGTCCTCCTGAGCCAGACCCAGCTCTTTCATCTCTTCACCTTCCAAGATGCAGCCTAGAACCGAGACAAACCTACAGACTGAGAAATAGCAGATTTCGTGTTTGAAATAGATCACCTTTGGCCTTATTTAGGACAAGTTGCACCAGGCAACTTCTTAACTCATAGAATCATTTAGGTTGGAAGAGACCCTTGGGATCATGGAGTCCAACCGTCAGCCCTACTCTACAAGTTCTCCCCTACACCAGATCCCTCAACACCACATCCAGTCTACTCTGAAACACAGTCAGGGATGGGGACTCCACCCCCTCCCTGAACTCGTCGTCACAAACCACAGATGACCAAAGTCTCCAGTGTGACCAGCCAGAAGAGCCTCTGGGCAGCTTTGGTGCAGCACAGCCCAGCTCCCCTGCGGATGCTGTTTCTCTGTCTCTTGTCACTCTTATCCCACCTTCTCTGAAGGGATGAGTCACTCCACTAGATTGTTTTTGCTCCTTCCTCATGCGTGGCAGCCACAGGAACACAGGGAAGCAGAAGAATGAACGTTCAGCTACTATTGTACAGGCGGGCTCACGCTACAGCACCCAGCAGTGAAAGCATCAAGAGGAAAAATTAAAAATAAAGATAAATCCACCTCTGGATTATATCTGGCAAGTCTGCAGCAGACAAGCCCATGCACTGACAAGGATGTGCCAGCGCTCAAGAGCGGGTCAAGAGGCAGCACGTTTCTGAGCTGCCTTTTCTGGGGACGGCCCCAGCGTCGTTCATTCATTCACACGGACTTCACAGGAGTCACCCGAGTCCCGTCTAATTAAGCCACTATTAAGATGCTGGATTCAGGAAGCAATTTAATTACAGCTCCGTGCCCACAACTCCTGTGCCAAGCAGGTAATGCTGGAGAGGAGCGGACAACGCTGGCAACCGCGGGGTTTGGCTTGGAGTCAGGCCTGGAGTCTGTTCCCGACACCAAAACCGTGGGCAGGTCGTGACTTCCAGCTTGGAAAACCCACAGCATTTCCTTGCTGACGGGGAAAGGGGTCCAAGCCATCAGCATGAGGAAAGGGACCCCAGTTCTGGGATTCCCCGCTCCTTGCATGCAGCAGGACATGAAATACTGTCCCCAAAGAGCTGCTGCCACATCTCTGAGGAGGAGGCAGAGATGATGGGAGGCAGGAGGGAGCGGTTCTGCAGCGGGATCCATGTGGCACACGGAGGTCCCAGCTCCGGAGCTGCACTGTGAGCTGTCTAATTACATGAGCAAGCCTTTGATGAGGTACAGTATTTTTCACATCCTTTCTCCATCATTACCAATGAAAAACCAGACCAGATTTAACAAATGTCAGACTGGAAAAGAAAAAAAAGAAGACACACACACACACACAGGCTGCAAAGAGAAAAGATGACTATTTTCAGCGACAGTCATCCCACACAACAGATAAGCGGGAAGTAAACCGGCCACCGCTCCCTTAAGAGCTGAGATCTTTAAAGCCCTGCCCAGTATTTACTTTAGAGCAGCACCAAGGAGCATTAAGCAACCCCATGAAGTCCTTCAGGATGGATGGAGAACGCTGCAGAGAGGAATGAATAAATAATGTCCTATGCCTCCACTTATTTGTAATCACAATGGAGCAGGGAGGTCAGTACCCCCCGGTTCACACCAAAGGCTCCATCCTGCTCTGAGCTGCTCCACGAGCTCCAGCTAGAAGAGAGAGCTCCTAGATCCCAGGATCCAGCTCCCAGCTACTGCAGGGAAGTAGCTCCCAGCTACTGCAGGGAGCTGTATCCGAGGGCCCCGCGCAGTGATTTCCCCCCCTGCCCCCCAGGGTGAAGGTGGGGAAGAGAAAAGAGCTCCTTCTGGTACCAGGAAAGAGGCGCTGCCTCCAGCCACTAATTATTGCTGTCTACCAGGAGGGGAAGCCCGACGGCACAGCTCCTTAGACACGCCTGCTCTCAGCCCTCTCCTCAGCAGCGGGGAAGGCACAAACAAGCTATTATCAGCCTGTTCCAGCGCGGAGGAAGGGTGCTGACGGCTGAGAGGGAACAGCGACTGGGAGATTTTTCTCCTCCCTGCCAGAAATTCAGACACAAACGTTAGCAGCAAAGCGAGATGTCAAGACGTCTCTGGATGTCCTCCTTTCTGCCAGAGCAGCAACCTCAAAGCAAATGTTGTACCTGTTGCACGTCTCCTGACTGGCAGAAATGGTGCGCCGCGACACCTCGTCTCGGTTCAAAGAACCCCCCACTCTTCCCAAGATACAAAACCTGACGACAGTCAAAAAAAAAAACCACACATCACCCCTGCAAAAGCCTTTTCCTCCCTTCCAGCTGCACCTGGCAGAGCATTCTGGATGCTTCTGGATTCTGGCTCTGGAGGAGATCGGGGAGAAGGAAGGGGTTTGTGCCGGGAGACTAGAATCGCTGCCAAAGAGCTTGAACTGGCTGTTTCTAGTCCCAGCACCGACAGCTCACCCTGGACCCACGGCACAGGGCAGCTCTTGGGCAGCCAGCCCTTGGGCTTTTGTTCCTGACACCAGTCTGAAAAGCAAACATGGGTTTGATTAGGGGGTTTTGGTTAGTTTTATTGTTGTTTTGTTTCGTTCTTTTGAGGCAAGAGGGACGGTGCTCCCACAAGGAACTCTCACACTTGACGCCAAAGGGGGAGGAATGAAAAGCCCCTGACAGCACCTTGGGAAAGGGATCTCCCAAACCTTCCCTTCTGGCAGCACGGTCCTCAGCACCCAGAGCTCCTTCCTGAGGCTTATCGGGCCGGGTCCCGCGGCGAGGTGCCAAGTGAAACCCTAGGAGGCTGTGCCCAAAGGAAAAGCAGGGGACAGCACCTCTCCAGAGGGATCCTCTCCTCTGCTTATCACAGTGGAATCTGAGCAGCCTCCCGGAGCAACGTGACTAACGCCTGGCACATGTTTGCTCTCTCGCCTTCTCCCCAGGGAGAGGCGTGTAGCAGGAGATTATATATAGCAGAGTGTGTGTCTCTGTGTATTTATGCTACAGAAGGCAAGGTCACAGCAAGGTGCCCAGCGATGAGGTGCCCGGCAACCCCTGGCTCCTGAAGAGCCCGTCCCCGGGGGTCAGACCTGTCGCCCACAAAGAGATGTCACCCAACTGCAGAAGGTTGGCTGAGACCTTTGGAGACGGCTGGAGCTGGTGGTGGCCACCAGGTGGGACAGCGAGATGCTGGGACTTGGGTCTTTGTTCTGGAAGAGGCGGCCACCAAGGGCAGAGGTGCAGGGAGCAGAAAGCACCGCAGTCACACACCTCTGTCCCCCCCCCAGCAGGGGTCAGGGGCTGCTCTGGGAAGCACAGCAACTGGGAGTTGTGCTAGGCTGCTTCCACACCTCTGCTACAAAGGCTTCAGAGGTCCCCAAAGCGGAAAAAGTTAAGAACAGCTAATTGAGAGCAGGGATCTGCAGCTCTTCAGAGCAGGGATCTGCCTCCAGACCCAGCATGATGCTGGTTTTCTGTAAATCATCCATCTTTTTTGACCTAATCTGCCTTGGAAACCTCTTGAAAATAAGCCCCTGGGTTTGCACACTTCTCTTATGCCTGGAGTTTTCTATTCCCCAACCGGGTTGAAAGCAGAGACAAGCTGACAGGGACCAGTCCGGGGCTGAAAGCACCATTAAGAAGGGCGTTTTGCCACTGGCACCTGTGTTTTGCAGCAAGACAAGCCACTGTCATCCACCCACGCCACAGCGTGAACGGCACATACCCCTCAGCCTCACAAAAGGCTCCAAGGCTCCGAGTCTCTCAGTGGAGCTCAGAGGATTTAAAACCAAGACACATTTTAGACAAACCAATTGACATCTTCACTAGGCAACAGCAGGGGCACCAAGAGAGAGAGAGAGAGAAATGCTTCACATTTCTCTGCTGGTTTCACCACACTCTGAGAACAAAAGAGCGATTTCCCGAGCAAGGCAAGCAGCCCCCTGTTCCTGGAGGTCACCCCGGCGAGGCCAGAGGAAAGGCAGCCCGATGGCACTGAAGGAAGGACCAGGGGGCTTGGGGCAACAGCAGCAAGTGACAGAGGAAAGACCCACATCTCTCCAAAGCCTCTTTTTAGCCCGGTGGCTGGAGGAACAGCAAGCTCAGCTCCCACTGTTTCTCAGGCTCCCCAGCCGGCAGCTCTCCCCTTCCCCCCCCACCCGGCAGCAGTGGCCGGGTCCTTCATCCTCAGTCAGCAAAATCCATGTTTCTCTACTTGGCTGAGAAGTTCCACATCCACCCTTGGCCTCAAAGGGCTGGGAAAATACCACCTCCCCTCCGCCCCTTCACCCTGCGTTTCCTGGTCACTGGAATTCTGGAGCAACACCCATCAGTACGCTTCGGGGTTTATCTGTAGTTGATAATTTGTCTTTCTCCCACCAAAGCCAATTCCTTTTTCAATAAAAGGCACATCAATATTCTGTGTCATTCAGGGACAGCTGTTAGAAGGAATGGGCCAGGCATAATTTTGTTTCAAAACCTGACTGTAGCCTCAAAGTGGCAATTACCATTAGTAAATTGATGGGAAAATGCAATTTGTTTACTAACAAGATCCAGATGATGGAGTGTGTGAGCCTACTCTCTAGGATTCTTCACAACAGGAATTTGCTCAGGAAAAGAAAAATACTTTGTCCCTCTCAAAGCCTTTCAATCCAGCAGCACCAAGTACTTTGGCAAGCATGTAGTTAATCTTTAAAATACTCTCGGGAAGTCGGTAAGAGACACAGAAAAATCCCTTTGGTCTGGAGACAAACACACACCTGCAGCAAAACTTTGCTGCTGCTAAACACAGTGCAGCAACTGGCCAGCAGTTTTGAGAGAAAAAAAATATAAATAAATAAATAAGTACAGTTTTCTATGAATTAGAGCATGATTAATCAGGACCCGAGCTAAAGCTAGCAAACCCCCCCCCATGCACTGCTATGGAAGCATGAATCTTGTGGTCAATAATTTCTATCAGCGCTCTGGGGACACCAGAGTGCTTTAAGAGGGGGAAAAAAAACCCAACCCAAACCCATTCTCTTCCCGAGCAAAGTACTTTGAAACCTGCTGGAAATCACCCCCGTGTCCAGAAGGGGCTGTGGCACAGGCTGGGGGTCAGTGCCACCCTGCTGTCCCCCAGCACGGGGCAGCCTGTCACCCGTGGTGTCACCCTCCGGACTGCTGGGAAGCATCCGTCCCTCCCAGTCCACTTGCAGGCAGAGCTAATGCTTCCCTGGGTTCAAACAGGAGCTGGGGAATGGAAAGGTAGAACGGCCTCCCCAGGGCCACAGGAGGCAGTGGCAGAGCAGGTAACTGGGCCCCAGTTACTACCCAGGAAAAACAGCTTTTCTCTCCATTCCCCAGGAGGGAAAAGGGCTCCTGGAATCTCTATTTTAACAGGAGGTCCCTGGATAAGAAGGTTCAGAGCCACCAGCCTTGATCATTAACGGGGGCTATCATGGCCATGGCCATATGCTGCGCTCTCCAGAGGTCAATTAGAGCCCCAGTAGCTAGAAAAGGCTGGAAAGGACAAATCCAGGCTGTTTACCCTGTGCCAGCGCCAATTTATAGGGCTTCAACGTTTGATATGTGGCAGATGCTCCTCTGGCTGGAATGAACGTGGCAACACCAAAACCAAACACTGCAGAAGAGGCAGGAGCGTGCTGCAAATCCCAATTTTGCTGTTTTGCTGGAATACCAAGTAGCTTCGTTTTGTACTGGCTGGCACCGCTCCTGAGGGTCCAAGGAGATCAGCTGCCGCTTCAGCCGGTAACCGGAGCTTCTGGAGCACAGGAAGCTGCCTCGGGCAAGATCCCCACAGCCAACAGAAGAGATCAACCCATTTCTACCCCAAAAATATAATAATAATAATAATAATTAAAAATAAAAGGATTCATTTATGTCTACCCCCTGCCCCAGCATCCCCAGAGCTCTGGGGATGGTTTCCACGTGACAAACTGCCACCGAGAGAAGCATCACCACGGCCCGTCCGAAGCACAAAGAGGAGTCACCCCACCCAAAAAAAAAGCCCCCAAACTCACTGGGATCCCAGTGCCTTGTGTAACCAGCACCTTACAACCGTTTCTATGGTTTCCAGAGCATCACACAACACTTGCTCTTCGCTGTGAGATGGCTTCTCCCTTCCAGAACCATCACAACTTTGCCACCGGCGAGCTCCCGAGCCCGGGGAACTCCAGCCGGGACACGGGGAGGGCGCCCAGAGCGACGCGGACACAACCGACACCGAGGGGGGCTGCGTCTCCTCCTCTCCCACCACCATGACAACGGCAGGAGGGTTCCCCAGGAAGCATCTCCACGTCTGCTGAATGTTACAGTGCCTCACAGAAACCCGAGGGATGGAGGGAGAGCCACTGCCACTCCCCTCCCCTCTCCCACACCCGCACGACTTCTCCCCTCCCTGGTTTTCAATTCAGAATTTAGCTGTGGGACTGATACCACCCACATTGTAGCCCTGCTTAACCCCACCAGCCACGGCCCCACCCCGATCCCAGTTCGCTCACCGGGACCACCAGGAGGACCAAGACCCCCAGCTCGCTCTCTAAAACAAGAAAGGCTCAGAACTGGTGTTCCAGAAACCAGTTCCCGTTCCTCGGTGTGCTCACATCATCGCTCCTGATCCTCTCCAGGCCCGAACTCACACCAGCTGCTAACGAGCTTGTTTAAACACAAGGCAGGGCCCAAAGCCTTGCCAGACTCCGTTAACGGACCCGGGGGAATTTCTTCAGTCAACAGAAATGGTGGATTGCATAAAATGGTTGTTTGTTTGATTTGTCCATGAAAAAAAAAAAACAAAAAAAAAGAAGTTCATCTCTTAATGCAAGTATTTTTGACAGAACCTTCCCCGGCCCGGTCTCACGGTCTGTGCTGACGGCAGTTCTCTGCCCTTCCCACCGCAGGGATCCCAAGGCAGGGCTCCTCCTTGTAAAACTGTGGGTCCAGAAGCCAAACATAAAAAAAAAACAACCCCCCAAAAAAAACCCAAACCCAAAAAGATTTCTAACACAGTCCAAAGATACTCCTGAAAAACATTTCTAAGCTGTCCGAGCACATAAGCAATTCCCCTTCCCATATAACCAGGACACCGATATCTTCTCCCAGTGCAGACCAGGAGGAAACAAAGCCCCCAGCAGCCCTGTCACACTGGCCACCAACCCTTCTCCCCACCAACCCCCCCC
>VZTM01033345.1:0-29216 GCA_013400555.1 Jacana jacana
AGCTCTAGCAATTAGATTTGAAGAAAACTGGATGGTACAGGAAGTGAGAGACTAGTATAGGGAGGACACTAAACTCACCATGCACTGAAGCATGGTGCAGAGATCCCAAGAAAGTTTTCAATGACAGAAGGCAGCAGTTTGACAAGAACAATAAGGTTTCTTTTTCCTCTGGTGAAATCTTTGTCAGCAGCAGCTTGGTCAGCGACGCTGCAGTCCTGCCTGTGAAACACCACCTTCTGCTGCCATTTACCATCAGCAGCCCAACCATGGCTGCCTCCGTTGCCTCCTGCCCAAATCAAGCCACTCCCTGACTAATGAATTGAGCACTTCTACGTAGGTGTTCCTGATCTGCTGTGGCATCCTCAGCTGTACAGCTACATAAAAGTTTACCTGGCACTCCAACGTGGTTCTCCACACATCGGATGTAATTCTGGGCTTTGGGTGGGAGGTCCTCCCATTTCCGTGCACCGGTTGTGTCAGTCTTCCACCCAGGCATTGTTTCATACTCTACTTCCACCTTCTGTAGTATCTCCTGATTAGCTGTGGGAGTACAATTTTTATAACTGTTGATTTTAGCTGCTCCACCTTAAAAGAACACATCTAGGCTTCCTGATCAACAGAGTATTTTGTCAACACCTAAAAATCTGGTACATGGTACATTAGGTGGTGGAGTCACCGTCCCTGGTGGCGCTCAAGAAATGTCTGGACAAGGTGCTACAAGACATGATTTAGTAGCTCAGTGGATGGTATTGGTGACAGGAGGACGGTTGGACTAGATGATCTTGTAGGTCCTTTCCAACCTTGTGTTTCTATGATTCTACGAAAAAACAGTATTTCTACTGTTTGTTCATTCATTCTTAATTTAGTTTAAGTTCTGTTTGAAAGATAACCCTGATTCAAGAAGATCCATGAACCCAGTTTCCTCTTCTAAAAACCATGCATTGTCAGAAGACTGCAGTATTATGTTTGAGGAAACAAATTATTTCAAATTTACAGTAATCCCACATTTTGGTTCAGCTTTGCACATAAAAAATCCAGAAGTCCTCCTGCAGACAAAACACTACTGCCTCAACCATTTTTATCATTAGGGAACAAGGTTAAATCAGGCTTCTGATTAAAAACTTTGATGTCTGCAAGCTTTTCTCCACTGGAACTCCTGCTGTGTCCACACTACCATCAACGGTGGGAGAGCTGGTTGCTGTGTCTCTGGAATCCCCCACCTCAGCAGAGCAACCCCCTAATCCTGGCATGGACTGTCACAGTTATCTTGAAAACATAATTAATGCTACAAAATTACATATTATTATATCTTAAAAGTTTTAACATCCATCCTATTGAGAGGCAACATCCAATGCTGTCACTGTTAATTACAGCTATAGGCTGGCAGCCCAGAAGCAGTTTTATTCTGCTTGTACCAGTGCTGCTCCTGCACAGCTTAAGCATGGTTTTATTCTCACTTGACTTCATTAAAGGCTGATGCCAACAATACACTTATTGACTTGAGTCTTGCTGACTTGCAGATCCCTGGTGTTGCCCATTAAAAACAATAAAATGAATGTAATGGGACAAGACACAGGAGCTCTAGCACAAAATTTCATTTGCTTCTTGTCACCATACCTAGAGATGGATGGAGACTGGTAAATGCTCATGCACTGACACTGCAGTCTTTATACTGATACTACAGTTTGGCAAAGTTCTATGGAACTTCTAGCAAAAAAGAAATCAAGGCTGATGTTAAAAAGCAGCCTTTTCCGACAGGTATGACTTAACAGGCAGGGAAGAGGAAAACAAACGTAAATATTTAACAACATACCTGGAAAATACGGGATTCTTTTTCCACCCAATTTGTAAGCAACACCAATTTTGATCTCATCAAGGACATCAAGAATATCCAGTTTCGTTAATGCCAAACTGTAGAGAAAGACATTGGTTGTTAGAGTTACACACATGATGGGTCTTCCCTTTAATAATTTCCACCTGTCTTTTATTTAAATTTTCTTTCTAGTTTTTTTATTCACAAACCCAGCTCAGGCAGCCTGGCAGGCAGGAATACACAAATATATTGAACTATGAACCTCTCTAGACCACTGTGGAGGAAAACAAAATAGAAATCCAAGTTAAAAAAAAAAATAATTTCAAACTCCTTTTGATAAATTAATGAACAAAGTTCCTTCGTAAACAATATTAAGTCTCAGTTTACAAGGCACTAGAATTCCCAGGGTCACGTGTTTGCTTATACAAAGAGATTTGCCTGAATGCATGAACAAAACTAATGGCACTTCAGCAACTTTTTCTGAATGTACAGACTGGTAACTAGTTATAAATTAACGACTTGCAACAGTTACTAGCATTTTAGCATGAGATATATGCCAGCTTGATGGCATTATGCTCTCAAACAGTTCTTTTAAACAACCACTTTTCCTTTAAAATGTCAATTTAAGATGCTTTTTGAATTATAAAATAATTTATCAACCACATAAGTCGCTCAGTCCCAATGAAAATAAACTCAACCCATTAAAAGCAGCATTTGTAACAGAATATTAGACAACACCTTTATAGGTGTAGTCTAATACTGAACCTCTCGGGACTGGAATGAGGTGTTCAGTCTAAAACTGAACCTCTTGGAACTGGAACAAGAGCTGTGCCAGTTCCTGTACACTTTGTGTCATCCCATTTCTTTCCCATAAGGAGCTATTGGTTCTGAATGATTCAGATTTGGTCCTCCAACTATGAGCCAACCAAAGCTCAAAACCAGCCACTTTTAGATTAAAACATAAGACAAGATGAAAGCACTGGATCAAGAACACTAGAGTGAACTGGTAGAAAACCAAAACATTGATCCAATCTACACCGGCCATCTGATGTAAGCAAAGTGAAAACCTACATGAAATAAAATATCACTGCTATGAGGTTGTAAAATCACTGGACTTAGGGAAAAAAAACAAGTCAAAGGAAATAAGTTAATAGCATTAAGACAATTCTCAGTTGCCCACTGTGAATTATTTTTACTGCTTAAAATGTAACACGTTACTGGACTTATATTAATGTTACCTACATATTTATTCTGCGAAGCACAAAATTATCCCTTCCAAATGTAGCGCAAAATCTGTGATGCTTACGCAGTGAATCCGTTGATCATATGAGCATATTTCAAAATGACAAGATCTAACCAGCCACAGCGTCTCTTTCTGCCTGTAGTTACTCCCCATTCGTGGCCACGGGACTGTAAAAGATCTCCAATTTCCTGAAGGATGACAGAAAGAACGCTGATGGTATTTCACTGACAAATAGCAGGAAAACCAAATCTAAACAAATATAGACAAATAGCAGGGAAAATATGGTTGTGCAATTCTGAGGGGTTTTTGTAGGAAGAAAAGAATTAAGTTTTATTAGGAGGGGACTTTGGTGGAGAGTAAAAGAGATTGTCCACAGGATTTCTGTATTTTAATCGCTACCACTTCCATAGAATCATTCAGGTTGGAAGAGACCCTTGGGATCATTGAGTCCCCATCAGCCCTACTCTACAAAGTTCTCCCCTAAACCAGATCCCTCAACACCACATCTAATCTACTCTTAAACACAGTCAGGGATGGGGACTCCACCACCTCCCTGGGCAGCCCATTCCAGGGTCTGACCACTCTTTCTGGGAAGAATTTTTTCCTAATGTACAGCCTACAGCCTACTTCCAGGATACTTCTTTAATATGACTATTTTGTGTTACTAGGAAACACCTCTCTTTATTCTTCCTCTGACAGGAAGATTTCCTTGACAAATCAGCCCTTTTTTCAATGACATTTGTATTTCCTCTTTTCATCTGATCTTTTGACATCTATTGTTTTTGGGGGCAAGGCTGTAACTGCTTGGACAACATCAACGCTTGTAAAATGTTTAGGCCATGCCAAGAGGTCACGGTCAAGGTTCTACCACCTTATGAGACTGCCAGCGGCTGGCAGAGTTTATCATGTGTTAAAAATGAAGAAAAAAGAATCTTTAAGCTCATGATTCATAGAACTAATGGAAATCACCAATTCATCTGAGTCATTAGAGAAAGGATTTTAGCAACTAAAATGCTTAGATTCGGATCCCTGACCTAGAGATTACTGTGTGCATAGCTCAATCAATGCCCTGAGCTTTCTAGTTTCTCGATAACTAGAATACAATAGGCAGTTTAAAAGAAACAAAATCTCTTCCCTTCTTTTTATTGCTCAATTGGTGCGTGACTGGCTGATGCACACACTGCAGTTATTCCACAAATCACACAGAACACAGGCTGTTAAGCGCAGAAGTCGTATCTCGTAATTTAAGCTTTCCTACAATGCACTGACAGTTTCAGTCTCCAACAAACTCTTGCCACTGAAACACACCTAACAGCATTACCTAAAACGATGAACTCTGTTCTCACATCATTCATTACAGCAGAAGCATGGTCACTGTAACCTAAGATCATCACTCGTGTTTCACTTCCATGAAGGAAAATACCTGAAGTTTTGTCCTGGTTTGAGGTAAAACCAGCCAATTTTCTGTTTTACAATTTTATTTTTAGCTGGGCCTCTTCTAACTAACTGAACTCTGAAATTAACAGCATATTGTTCAGAAACTGTTCACTCTCACAGTGATAAGACCAAGGAATGGTGCAGAGAGGACCTTGCTTATACTTATTACTGGAACAACCAAGGGCAGGGAATGGCAGTGTTTGCCCCGTTGGAGGGTCGGAAGCGGAAAAGCCGTGAGGGGTCACACTTGTGGGGAGGAGCGGACAGGACAGGTGACCCCAAACTGACCAACTGGGGTATTCCATCCCATCCGCATCCTGCTCAGTATAAAAGCTGAGGGATCAAAGGGTCAACTCTCTTCCTTCAATGGCTGACATTTGAGGATCACCCTGTCTGTTTGTCTGCCTTTGATCCTGATCCGAGCATTCCTGACTCCAGATCTGGAATCCAGCTCTTGTCAGTCACTGAGTCCAGGCTGGGACTTTTCCTGATGCTGCTGGTGACATGATCATCATCCTGTGGGTTCATACGGTTTTGTATATATTAGATCTATTTCATTTTTTTATTCCTTTTTTTATAATTTTAATTTTAGTAGTAATACTTCATTACAGTAATTTAGTTTATTCTAGACTCATAAATCTCCTTAGCCTCTTCCTCTGCCTTTCTTTTTAGGGGGAGGAAGAGTGATCTGTCAGTCTGGTATTGGTAATTTTGGTTTAAACCACGGCAAGTTTATACCACGATTCCCCTCTCTCAGTCAGCATGGCGGCTTGGCATCATTACCACAGTGCTCACTCATCCCTGGTGTACCCTTACCCCATTCCATTGACCTCGTTTTTTGGCAACCATATGTATTGCATTTCGTATCATTAAACCTACATTGATCTGCTCGGTGGGGAAGGCTCCGATTCCCACCCGAGTAGTGTAGGCCTTCACCACACCATACACATCACCGACGTGCTGGGGAGGAATTCCGAGCCCGGTGCAGACGCCACCTACGGTGCAGTTCGATGAAGTCACGAAAGGATACGTGCCTGTCAGAAACACACAAAGAGCACAAACCTCAACAACAAGAAAAACAAAGACTGATTTTTTCTGTTTACAAAGGCCTGCAGTGACAGGATGAGGGGCAATGGCTTCAAGCTGGAGAAGAGCAGATTTAGATCAGATATTAGGAGTAGGTTCTTTACTCTGAGGGTGGTGGACCACTGGAACAGGTTGCTCCTGTGGTGGTTGGAGCCCCTTCCCTGGGTGGTTGGAGGGAGGTGGTTGAGGCCCCTTCCCTGGAGATATTCAAGGGGAGGCTCAACGAGGCCCTGGGCAACCTGATCTAGTTGGGAGCGTCCCTGCTGACTGCGGGGAGGTCGGACTGGATGACCCTAGAGGTCCCTTCCTGCCTGGACCACCCTATGATTCTATGATTTTCCTTTATGAGTTGAAAGATTTTTCACCTGCATGGTTGGCTTTAAAAGCTGAACTGAAAGAGCAGCCACAGAGCAGGTCAAGTTCTTCTTAATACATGTCCCCGTGTTGCTTTTAAGAGAACAAATTAGGTTGCTCTTCCCCAAATTGCTTCCTTCTGTAGTAAGACCCACAGAAATCCCCCCAAAATGAAGGATTTTTCCACTCAAATAGCTGACTTATCTTGGCAATTTGCATTAGCATATTATTAGTGCACAAGATGAGTAAGAAAGTAATACTACTTTTTATACTTAACGACCTCTCAAGGCTGTGTGATGTGTTCCAGCACGTAAGCTTTTCTGCCTTCATCCTTTGCAACTTCCACTGGGGATTGCCCACAAGGGAGAGATTGAGAACCATCTCACTAGCACTGCCATTAGGCACGGGATCTATCACAGGATGCTGCAGCTGCTGAGTAAAGCTTTTCTCATTGTCAATATGTCTCACAAAACATTTCTGCAACATCCATGGAGAGGCTGGTGCAAAGTTCACATTCTGACATTCACAGTGTTCTGCAAAAGCAGCTCCGAGAGCCTGCAGCAAATTTTTTAAGCCTTCAGAGCTCGTTCACAATCTCTATGGAAATCATCATAGAAACACAAGGTTGGAAAGGACCTGCAAGATCATCTAGTCTAACCATCCTGTCACCAATCCTACCCACTGAGCTACTACATCATGTCTCATAGCACCTCGTCCAGATGCTTCTTGAGCACAGTCAGGGATGGTGACTCCACCACCTCCCTGGGCAGCCATTCCAGTGCCTGACCACTCCTGGGGAGAAAACGTTTTTCCTGACACCTCATTTAATCTCCCCTGGTGCAACTTGTCGCCATTTCTTCAAGTCCAAACATTAGTTGTCTGGGAGAAAAGGCTGACCTCCTCCTCTTCACAACATCCCTTCAGGAAGTTGTAGAAGGCAATGAGGTCTCCCCTCAGCCTCCTCCAGACTAAACAATCCCAGCTCCCTCAGCTGTTCCTGATTAGACTTGTGCTCCAGATCCCTCATCAGTTTTGTTGCCCTTCTCTGGACACATTCCAGGGCCTCGATGTCTTTCTTGTAGCGAGGGACCCAAAACTGAACACAGCACTCGAGGTGCAGCCTCACCAGAGCTGAGTGCAGGGGGATGATCACCTCCCTGCTCCCTGCTCTATACCGTGACTCTGCATTGGAGCATCTCTCCACTTCTGTGTTTCACCTTCACAGAGTCCCGAGTAGTTCAATTAGATTTTTGGAATGAGAGCAGAAATCAACAGAAGAAGCCAGACTTACAGGTTATTTGGAGCACTTTCATCTTCCCTCCCCTGCAGAGGAATTATTTCAGCAGGGCTGCAGTGGCTGCCTGCAATGTATGGCAATGCACACACACGCATTTTTAAGTCATAAAGACAAGAAAGCTGGAATGAAATTTCAACTCCACTGGAATAAATTTCAGTAAAAATCAATATTTAAACCCTAAGCACAATCCTGTTGATGATACCATCTCTGGCTTATTCTGCTTTCCTTTTGGGAGATCTGTTCCTACAAAAGGGAATACTATTTTATTTCTCTAGTTTCCTGGTGTTTATAAAGCTGATATAAACACCAATCAAAATAAAGGCAATCAAAGTAAAACTAACCTCTTAGGAGTTGTATTGAGTTTAGAACTTAACTTACCAAAGTCGATATCAAGCAATGCTGCGTTGGCTCCTTCAACTAAAATCTTCTTTGGGGAGCCATGAAGAGCTTCATACATAAAATACACTCCATCTCGAACCATGGGTCTTATTTTTTCGGCGTATCCCTGCAAATTTGAGTAGAACCGTCAGCTTCCTCAGGGGATAGTTGGAAGCAGGGAACACTGTGTTGTCTTTTGAAACACAGAACACACAGACAACCCTCACACAACAGCTTCAATAACTGTTTTACCCCAAAAATCCAACCATTGCAATCTTCTGTTGCAAACAATTCAATGTATTGAAACACTCACATAAGAAAATGCAGCTCGTGATGGCATTAGAATACCATGATTTCTGTACCATTTCTGTTCACGGAGATGTTGCATACCTACCTCATTTCGGGGATTTGGCCTCTATATAGCATGTCTATAGTCTAGGCACACTGACAGTAGGACTTAGCAATAGTGCAAGCTCCAAAATAAACCAAAAATCCCTATGGCTAATATTAAAAAAACATCTTTAAAGGAAGGGCATTGGCTCTGAACAACCACCAGACAAAACTTGGGAGAGAGAAGAGATTTTTTTTTAGCATTCTCTTTTCTTAGATATTAATGAAAGAAAACATTCTACCATTGGCTCTTCTGAATTTATTTAGAAAAAGACATTTTTCTTGTAATACCAGGATCTTGAAACACAGCTTCCACAAACAGGTCTTCGGGAAACACAGAAGCCTCTCAGAAAGCCTGGATCAGTCATGGCGGGAGGTTGCTAACTGCCAGGGGTCACCCTGTGCTCTCTCTTGGCTACTTCAATACAACAGTTATTTTGTAAAATTACTTTTTTGTAAAATAACTATTTAAAAAAAAAAAGGGAAAAAAATTTGAAGTATTGTAGGGGAATTAAACCATCCAAGGAATTTATATTAATGCCCACAATGAAAGAACATTCTATTACAAAGCATAGCTACTGCTTATTAAATAGCTTTATAATAATGAAGATATGCATTTTTAATTTTAATTACTGAGTTAGTAAGTAGTAGTTCTGGTACACTGTATTTTTTTTAATTAAAATAAATATTACTGGGGTTTTTTTTTCTATATTTTCCCTGAAACTGAACAAATATTGTAAGCATTTATTCCTTACCTTTAGCTTTTTCAATTGTCCTTCTATATCTATTTCCAGTGTGGGAAACATTGACTTGTATTGTTGTGCCAGATTTTTAAATCTGTAAAATATTGAAATCGTTAACTATGAAAAACACTCTGAGGTCACAGAACCTTGGGCAAGAAGACCTCAGCTTCTATTAAACACAGCAGACACAGAGAGCTAGAGGGAGAAAATACCTCAACCAGTGCGTTTCCTGATGTCTACAATTTCATTTTAAATTATGAGAAAGTCTGTGAAGCTCAGGAAACATGCACACGAATCCTTTCCAGTTTTCTTCTCCTCTGAGACAATTTATATACAAAGTTCAGACAGGTATTTAAAAACATCCCCTTAAAAGCAAATCTGTCAGTGAAAAGGTATCGCTTTTAACATAATATTTAGAAATGAAAATAGCTGTACCTTGAAGAAAATTCATCAAAGTCAGAAAGGAGGTCACAAATTCGAAGGCCTGTTCGTGCAGCTTTGGAAGAATACGTTGGTCCAATCCCCTTCTTTGTTGTGCCAATACTAATTAAAAAGAAACCCCCAAAACATGTATACATATAATGTGCTTTAGCGTAAATTTAGCATGATAAGCAAAAATGTGCTTTATGCTAAGTAATTTTGTTACAGCTCTTCAATATACCATAGACTGAGCAGGAGCTCTGAGACGTTGGAAAAATGACTGAAGTTCTGTAGTTGTAACAGATATAAAGCAACTTTCAGGCTTCAGTGGATTTGCATGAATATTGCTAATATTCAGGGCGTGCAGTAAAGTGTTGCGTCTCGGGCCTGGCTCAGACAAGATTACTTGAAACTATAGTATCCTGTGGTACCACTACATCCCTTCACACAACCAAGAGCAACCAAATTACTGTCTTTATGTTTTCACAGTTGCAGCAGGGCCTCTAATCAGAAATAAAAACCAGTTCTGTGAGCAAACAAACTGGTTTCCTATGGCTTTGCCACTACGCATACCATTTCTGTCCCTAGGAACTCTTGCTGCCTCCTATAGGCAGCCTCCCATAGGCATCAAGAATACAGAATTCTATTATAGAATAATAGAATAGTTTGGGTTGGGAGGGACCTTGAAAGGCCATCTAGTCCAACCCCCCCTGCAATGAGCAGGGACATCCTCACTGAGACCACGTTCCAACCCGACCTTGAACGTTTTCAGGGATGGGGCATCCACCTACCCCCTGGGCGTGGGAAACCTGCTCCAGTGTTTTACTACCCTCATTGAAAAGAAAAAGGTCTTTCTTCCTTTATCTTGATGAGGATAAAAATGAAACTGTTTCCCTACCCGCATGCCAACTGTCACATGCATTTTAAATACACAGTAATGTTCAGGTGTCTACTTGTATATTAAGGATGACAGGGATTTTCCAATGGGATCAAAGACTAACCAAGAGAAAAAGACAGTGTGTTCACTAAAACCTTTGTTCTTTCAAAAAAACAGAATAGTGAAGTACAAATACTGTGCTACGGAGGCAGGGAAGTTCTGCAGAGGGACTTGGATAGACTGGATGGATGGGCCAATGTTAATGGCAGGGGTTTCAACAAGGCCAAGTGCCAGGTCCTACACCTGGGCCACACCAACCCCAGGCATCACTACAGGCTTGGGGAAGTGTGGCTGGAGCTGCCTGGCAGAAAAGGACCTGGGGGTGCTGGTCGATGGGCGGCTGAACATGAGCCAGCATCCTGGCTTGCATAAAAAATAGTGTGACCAGCAGAAGTAGGGAGGTGATTGTCCCCCTGTACTCAGCACTGGTGAGGCCACACATTGAGTCTTGTGTTCAGTTCTGGGCACCTCAACACAAGAGAGATATCGAGGTGCTGGAGCAAGTACAGAGGAGGGCAACGAAACTGGTGAGAGGCCTGGAGGATAAATCTTACGAGGAACGATTGAGGGAGCTGGGACTGTTTAGTTTGAGGAAGAGGAGGCTGAGGGGAGACCTCATCACTCTCTACAGCTGCTTGAAAGGACATTGTAGAGAGGTTGGTGCTGGTCTCTTCTCACGGGCAATGAGTGATAGAAGGAGAGGGAATGGCTGCAAGCTGCAGCAGGGTAGGGTTAGGCTGGACATTAGGAAAGAATTCTTCTCAGAAAGAGTGGTCAGAGCCTGGAATGGGCTGCCCAGGGAGGTGGTGGAGTCACCATCCCTGACTGTGTTTCAGAGTAGATTAGGTGTGGTGTTGAGGGATCTGGTGTAGGGGAGAACCTGTAGAGTAGGTCTGATGGTTGGACTTGATGATCCCAAGGGTCTCTTCCAAACAAAATTATTCTATGAATCTATGAATTAGCAACATCATCAAGGAGATACATTGCATTTCTGTGTTCCACAACTACACCAATTTTTCAAATTTGCATAATTAATGATTAATGAAGGTGCTGAAAATACTTACTTTTTTCCTTCTTGTGCTTGACGTTGCACTTCCTGGAGCCCATCTACTGCCTGGTGAAAGTCAAACACTGCAATGGAAAGTCAAATGGACATTGAGGGAGGCCAAGGAGAATAACATTCTTCTTCTATCCCAGACATCTCTAATTTCAAGACTAAGTGCCTTTGTTATTGGTGATAGTGCACGGACCTCCTCATGTGAAAACAGAGCTAGGACTGCCTAAACTTTGGGAAAACTTGGGAAAACTAGCAAAACACAGCTCCTTAGTGGATGCATTGCCATTTTTACATTTCAAATACAAAACATTGAGAGAAGCCATACCAGAATACTTGTGTGACTGCTCTGTGCAGTAATATTGTAGTTTACCACCACGAGCTAAGCAATCATTTATGAGTTTACTCCCTCCTCCCCGCCCCCCCTTCAATCATCACTTACCTATATGTGCTCTATCTGATATAATCAGTCTTTTCTCCCAATCTTTTAAACCTGTCAGAAGATATCAAGAAAAATATGGTTTCAGCCCTACTGGTCAAACAAAAGTTTGGGATTTACTCTTAGATTCTCTCTGTCTGTCTTCTATTTTATACAGCTTCTTGTTAAGACAGTAGACAAAATTAATAAAACCTAAGCAAACATCAAATATCAGCAGTGTTTCTGTTAACCAACTTGTCTTGTTTTTCACTTTTTCAGCCTTCTCATTTTGGTATGGGACAAAGATACTCAATTCTTAATGCCAGAAGGCTGTGGCTTACGTGAAATTCTTATTTTAAGGGAAGAGTCCTGTTTAACTTGCTGTATCATAAATCACTCCATTTGTGCTTCAGAAAATAGAGAATATATAGAACCATAAAACAATTTAAGATGCAAGGGACCTTTGAAGTTCCCCTGGTACAAAGCCTCACTCAAAGAGCAACCAACTGAGTTTATACTTGGGCACAGAAACAGGGACAGAAAAACTCTGGGTTAAATCATCTCAGTCTGAGGTCAAAGGGAGCTTTGCCACTCGCTTTAGGATTTCATTTTCTATCTAATGTGGTATCAAATGCCATAAAATTCTCTGAAAACCCATGAAAAGATTGTTTTTGACAATCTGCCTGAAGATTACAACAGAATTCAACATTTTAAATACTGCTTCCCTCACTCAAAATCCAGAATGTTATTTCACTGAATATTTATGGTCAGAAACAATGGCATAAAAAAATCCTGTCAACTTGGCTGCCAATATAAAGAAAGGTTAAAAATTACTTGATACAAACCTTTCTTTTCATTCTTTTCAGCTTCTTCAAACAGGCCTGGTAAATGTATAACCACTCCATTACCTTTGGGAACACAAATGATTTATTTCAAAGCAAGAAATGAAACACTCATTCTTTAAGATGTAAAGGCACGTAAACACTCGCTGTCTGAGAGTTTATCGAAAAAGTAAGACTAAAGTTTCTCACAAAGCCATCCTGAGAACTTTTGGGATAAATCCTCATTTTGGGTAAGCAGCTACAAGCCTGCTACGATCAGGAGCAACAGAGCTAGCTTGTTTCAGCTGTGAATGCGGGGCCTCCCCAAAAGCCAGCTGAGCTAAGCGGATTCTTGTCTTTCTTTATGGGTAGACTTTGCACCACCACGACTTCAGTCTCAATTTTTCACTGGTACAAGCTCAAAGAAGCCTGTGGCCTTACAAGCACTGACACACGGCCTGGGGACGATGATATTTACATTTCCTTCACTATTCACCTATTTGTTTTAAACTTGGCTCAAACGATGCTGCGATACGCTAGCAATGCCTTCTCCCCACTTCTGAGCTACAACACAGAGGGCACAAGGAATACAGAGCGTTAGGGCCGAGAGGAGGAGGATTAGTGATGGAGTGGGCTGGAAACAGCTGCACCTTCTCTCTTGGGAACAGCAAAAATATCTGCAAGAATCTCTCTCAGCCTAAATTTAGGATAATGTGAGTCTTCACTAACTGACAAGGGAAGAAAGCAGAAAGCAAGGGAATACACTGTATTTAGCAGAAGGAAAAAGATGTATTTTATACGTTTCAATCATCCACGTGGAAATGATCAAATGGAAAAAACCCTACAACTACAGTTCTGTGACTCACTAAAATTTCACTCTTTTCTCCTAAGTCTATATATGGTTCTTTCTGTCACAAAAAACCATAATTTTGGACAAGAATAAGGCTTAAATATGTCACTTAAATATGAGTTTAACTTCCAGAAAGCAATGCAAACTTTTTTCCAATACTATTTCATAGAATCATTCAGGTTGGAAGAGACCCTTGTGATCATCGAGTCCAACCAACAGCCCCACTCTATAAAGTTCTCCCCTACACCAGGTCCCTCAACACCACATCTAATCAACTCTTAAACACAGTCAGGGATGGTGACTCCACCCCCTCCCTCAGCAGCCCATTCCAGGGTCTGACCACTCTTGCTGGGAAGAATTCTTTCCTAATGGGCAGCCTAACCCTACACTGCTGCAGCTTGAAGCCATTCCCTCTTGTTCTATCGCTTATTACCCGTGAGAGGAGACCAGCACCAACGTCTCTACAATGTCTTTCCATGTAGTTGTAGAGAGTGATGAGGTCTCCCCTCAGCCTCCTCTTCCTCAAACTAAACAGTCCCAGCTCCCTTGATCGCTCCTCATAAGATTTATGCCCCAGGCCCTTCACCAGTTTCATTGCCCCTCTCTGCACTTGCTCCAGCACCATCAAATAGCTTGACAGTCAAATACAAACATCGCTTTCAACAGCTAATAATGTGAACAAAAAGAAAAGGAAGACTGGATAATGACCTTACAGAGCCCTGCATCCCAGGACTTATTTCTGACAAGCCAGTGAACATGCACCAGAGATAAATTATATTATTGGTTTAGCTTAAGTGCTGGGTTTTGTGTCTTTAAAGTTCAACAGGTTTGTTTCTGAAAGTATAAAAGGAATGTGCAAGTAGAGGATGGGATCCAAACTTGTACCATAAATACAAACGTGAACACCACAGCGGAAAGAGAGGGTTCTTACTTTCAGTTTTCTAGTAGCAGACACTAAAGTGACCCTGAACATAAAATAACTCTTCTTGTTAAAGCAGCAGTAAAATAAAGTCAAATAGCTGAAGCTAATCTGACTGGCAGTCACCTGTACGTCTTGCTTTGTTTGGTACTATGAAATACGGTTGCAGCTACCCACCATGTAATGGTATTTTATGTAATAAATTCCAAAATCCTCTTACCAATAAAAGAAATTGCCTTTGCATTAATGATGCCACTAGGAAACAGGTGAAAATCATACTCTTTCCCATCAACCACCACGGTATGGCCTGCGTTATTCCCACCCTGCAACAGAAAGAGACATGAGAAGATTAATGGCCTTATATTACCCCTCTAAACTCTCAGCAGATGATTTGGCAAAACCATCTCTTTTTCACGTGTGTGTGCGTGTCTTAGGTCACTGCTTTCTCCACCATAGAGGTTCTTGTGATGCTGTAGTATTGCACAAAAGGGTTCAGACAGGAGGATCAGGGGGCTGAAGGATTTCAGCAGGAGTTGAGTTACAAAGCTGAATGACACCGTGGAGTCAAGGCAGGACAGGGCAGTGCAGGAGCAAATGGAGGAGCGGTGGCAGAAGCCAGCAGAGAACTGAAGCTGTCTGGGAATGAAACTGGATGGAGCTACCACCCATGGAGTCTTGCTTCTGATGTGCCTACATGAGCCCACCCTTTCTGGGCTTTGGTCCATGCTTCTGTGCATGGTCATTTCTCTGGGTTTAAGCCTACCACAACCGTTATTTCCTCTTGAAGCTCTTCCTTCCCCCCCTCCAACCAACAGCTGCTCCTTCTCCAGGTGTTCAAGATGAAAGGCCTATATAAAGCTGGGAATATGTGTAGTCTTTGCAGCTTCACAGAATCTCCCTGCCAAGCGATGGTCTTCCCAGTTAGCACCACCACCACTTTACGGAGTTTGCTACAGCTCACACCTTAAACAACCATCTACCAGACCTAAGAACAGGAACTGGTATTTTCCTCCAAAAACCTGAATTTTCACAAATAGCTTTAAAAGAGAATGACGAAACAACACAAAAACTTAAGAGGTGAGTAAATCAAGGTCATAAATTTATTTAAGCAGGAATAGCAAAGGTTTTAAAAAATGAAGGTGTTCTTGAAAGGCTTAATGTTCATTGGTGTTCTATCATACTCTCATGTTTCCTCCTACTGATAGGGTTGGGATTCCATGACTGCTGTGGTGCTACAGGGCCTTCTGTTTCCCAAAATGATTGCAAATCTTCAAGGTATTTGATATGAGGCCTGAACACCGCAGAAGTGTCTAGAATGAGGGCATCAACTTGAAGGAGAACCATGACAAGTCACTAGTAACTTGCAAATAATGAGGAGTGCAGGCTGAACAAGTGGAGTTGTTAGATGAAAACTTTGAGAAAGGGCAGTAATTTATAAAAAAATAGTAATAATATAACACATGCTCTTCCAGAGTTTCATTTCCTCTTCATTTACTCTTTTGTCCATGTGTTTGCATCTAATATACAAGAAAATGGCAACCAACATTCCTTTCCAAATGGGGATGTATGCTGAATCACAACCTAAGAAAATAAAAGCTACTGGATATAAAACAAATTAAAAAATAAGGGTTTTTTTTTTAAGCAGTGGGATGGAGGAAAACATTCAGAAATATGCCTTTAAATATGACAAAAATGATTTTCATGTTTTGGAATCTGGAAGATGGGAACTCAATAATGAAGTTTAAGGGAGAGCCAAGCAGGAGCTGCAACAACAAAAAAAATGGCACACACACTAATTTCATCTCATTTAGCAAACTGGTGGGCAGGTAACCTTTGGGCTGGGAAGGGCTCTCAGATGCCTCATCCAGAGAATCCTGAAGAAAACAGCCCCATACTGAGTATTTGGCTCACCTCCCAGATCTAAGCAGCCAGTTGTAGGAACCCGGATCTAGTTAAAGGTACAAAACTATCCAGCAAGTTAATAAATCATGGAGGAGACTCCTTCATGTGATATTTAAGACTCCTTCACATGATAGGTGGTCCGAGACTGGATGGATCGCACTGGTTGAAACACCAGTTTATTTTCTTATAGCTGTATCAGGCTTTAGAACAAGGCCACTAACTTCTGAGACATTCGGTTTTCCTTTTCTCCTTGCTTACAGATGATAGCAAGAAAACTTTCAAAGAATGAACTCAATTTAACACCAATTTAATCTCTGCTGCAAACAGCTGCTTTTGCATTTCCCAAGAAAATGGGGAATCAGGTTCCTACAGAAGTATTTGTTGTCACTAATCCTATAGTTGTATTCTGGCAGGGTTTTAATCAATGTGAATATGAACAAATGCAATCAGGCTTGAGGACTCACAATCTGAGATGAGAGCACTCCTAAATTAGACTCAGAAGTTTTCTCTGGTGTCCTAACATTTTAGAAGGTACAATATACCAGTATGAGTATGTTTATAAAGGAAAATTTTCCTGAACAACTGCTACTCAGACAAATGGTGTCTCTTTCTTTAGAAAATGCTTAAAAAGGGGCATTAATCAGTCAATTGTGAAAGCTGGCATTCATAAAAAAACTGCTGAAGCACAGAAACATCAGATATGATACATAATTTTATTGTCAAAATCTCCAAATCCACTTTCATTCCCTCTGGACAAGTAGTATAAATCAAGAATTCACTGTATAAAAATAGCACTTCTCACACTTGAAATTAGCCTTGACAGCTCAGGAACCATTTTTATTCTCTGCTGATGTTGGTCTGCACTTCCTGAACAAATGTCTTCTGAGCTCGTTTTTACATGGACCCTCCAGATGCCTCCAACTGACTCAAGAGACCTTTGGTGTCTCTGCTGGGCCTTTGCTTCAAAGGCAGGTTGGCAGAACAAGCTTCTCTTTAATGCACAGACCCAGCTCACTGAATCTCTGCTGGGCACCACTGAGCTCACTTGGATTTTATTTATCTTTCACCATTGGCACTTTCCTAGGTCTCTACAGATGGAATCTGCCTTCTTTTGTGGTTCTTCAAAAACATCTCTACCAAAGGGAAAGGTAAGGCAACAGCTTCTGACAGATTAATTACCAACACCACTTTGGCATCATTTGCATTGCAAAACGATGGTATGACCAGAAATAACAATTTGCATGCACCTCCTAAATCTAGGAAGCCTGAGCGTTCCCATTAAACTACTCTGGTGTGACAAGTTCTGTTCCCAAGAAGGAACCATCAGGTGACCTGCTGAAGCTCCCAAAGGCTTGAACATCAGCAACCGCTTCCAACTGAAACCTTTCTTACTGCTCCTGCAGTGATTCCAACATCTTCAGTAGGCCTTGGGTCTCTTCTGTTAAGCCACTTTAACCTCTCTAATCACGGAATCACAGAATGGTTAGACTTGGCAGAAACCTTAAAGATCACAGATTTCCAGCCCCCCTGCCATGGGCAGGGACACCTCCCACTAGAGCAGGTTGGTCAAAGCCTCATCCAGCCTGGCCTTGAACACCTCCAGGGACGGGACAGCCACAACTTCTCCAGGCAACGTGTTCCAGTGCCTCACCACCCTCACAGATTAGATACTAGAAAGAAATTCTTTACTAAATCTCCCCTCTTTTAATTTAAAACCATTACCCCTCATCCTATCAATCCGACTCCTTGATAGAGTCCCTTCCCCATCTCTCCTGTAGCCCCCTTTAGGAGCTGGGAAGGGCTCCAAAGTCTTCTTTTCTTCTCCAGGCTGAAGAACCCCAACTCTCTCAGCCTGTTGCTCAGCCTTTTCCATATCCTGGGTGACCAGGTCTCCTGTTTTCTTCTGGAGAGGACCCACATCTTCCTTAGTCTTGCCTTTATCCTGTAACTATAGAAGTTTTTCTTGTTATCCTTGATGTCCCTGTCCAGATTTAATTCTACCTGGGCTTTAGCCCGTCTAGTCTGGTTCCTGGCCACTCCAACAGTTTCTCTATAATCCACCCAGTCCACCCATCCTTGCTTGCACCAAGGAACTCTATTAAAAACTGTACCAAGTGCAGGATTTCTACCCCCTGCAGGTGATTTGGGCTACCAATTACAGCAAACAGCAATAATGAAGCAGGACTCAGACCTAGAAAACATTAAGCACGTCAAAGACAATAGGACAGATATCCTACTACAGGAATAAAAAGGCTTCAATATACAGCAATACTTTTTGACTGTGCAGCCAGGGCTGTTGTTCTCCCTACCAGCTATACTCAAGTTTCAGAGCAGATAAATGCTTGTTTCCAACAGGATTTGGTAGGTGTTAGAAGTTCTTCAGATTTAAATCAGGCACCTAAGAAAGAATAACTTCCCTTGAAATCATTCAAAGCCTGCAGGGGAAAATTAGCATTCAGCCTTTTGAAAGTACCTACATTGCTGAACAAATCCCTTTTTATTAACTTTGAAAGCACTAGAAGTTGAGGCTCTATTAATAGCATTAAACATTTACGAGTTTAATGCACTTCGCCTACAGAATGCTCCATTCCCTTGCAGTGCTGCAAGATAGGTCTCCTTTCTCCCAGCATCCAGCAAACCACCAGCAATGTGGTTTGAATTCAACAACCTACATCACCCATCATTCCAGGTTGGAAAACAGACTTTAAGTTAATAGTAAGAACTGCAACCTGTCTTTTTTCAAGAGCTAAACAACAGGAAACATTTGTGGATTTTTTTAAAAATTGTTTTTAAAAAATGTTTAAGTGGGACCAAAATAAAACCTGGACTTTTTTTTTTTTCCTGGAGGATTTTAATCTATATTTTCAGACTTCTAATAATCAAAATGTAAAGTTACATATTTTTTCCAGTACCAGGGAGAGCTAGAGGAATTTAAGCTACCCCATAAGGCATCCTAATGTTTTTTTTTCAGTACAATAGTTTGGTTAAAAAGAAAATACATTTCTGAGCTTTTTATGTGCTGATCTACTTGAGATACTGGGTTCTTACAGTGAAGTGATGCACTTTGGTTATTATTCCAAAGTATGTGAACACAAGAACTGCATGGATACACTAAACTGAGAAGCTGTTGCATCTTAACAGGGTTAAGAACTGCAGGCTGGTACAATCTTTCAGGGAATTATATTATTATTATTATTGTTGTTGTTATTATTAACAGGTTGGCAGAAGAGAAGACATAGTATTTATCTGTTTAGTAGAAATAACAAAAAAGAAAAATCCACCTTCTAAAGCACTCAGCCATTTAAAGGCCAGTGTTTTGTTCTGTATTGTTTATAAAATCATCATTTTATTCTCTGTAGTCATAACATCCCAAGGCAGAAACAGAGTTCCCACTCGGAGCAGCAGTCAGGCTGTTGAGTACCTGCAGCAGGAACTCTTTCCTCCCAGTCAGCCCCATGCCACGTGTTTGAATAGGAACAGGATCTGTCCTGAGGCTCAGACGAGTTTCTGCCTGCTCTTGTGCAGGAGACCGTGTTCTGCTTATGGTGGACTCCAGAAGCTCTGCTGGTTCCCACTGGTTAGTGTGCCTCTCATTTGCTCAGTGCTCCTCGCAATGCCCAAACATCATTTGATTAACAAATTAGACTGATATCAAAAAAATCACCACAGCCCGTATAAAATACCTTAAAACCCGATGATAATGTCAAGCTGTAACTAGAGGATGAACACAAAACAGGTATGTTTCTGATGGATCCCACCATCTTCCAGTTAGCAACGTTAAATCAATACGATGGGGCAAAAAAAATAAATGGAAACTTGTTATTGAGTATCTGCAGCCAACACAACTACCCTTGGAGTGGTGTCCCAGCAGTCTGAGCTCTTTAGCCAATTGGAATATGCAGTAAATCCTAGAATGCCGTGACTAGATTTAGAGTAAATGACTTAAAAGCAAAAAGGCAGCCCAAACTTTGGACAGGAGATCCCTATGGGAGGAAGCACACAGAGACATCTGAACTCAGCTTCGGTTCTGGCTGATGCACCCGACGCGAACCCCGTGTGTCTAAATGGGAAGATCAAGGAGTAGAGAGATTGTATTACCTCTCCTTTTGGCAGTGGTGCAACTGCTACTAGAATACTGTGTCCTTGGTACTCGGACAAGATTACAAAACTATCCCCTTTGGCATTATAATCTAGGAATTTATAATCTATGAATTGGAATACCAGCTACAAACCAAGAGTCCGGGCAGTCTGCTCCTGGAAACAAATGCTCTGATTCCTGTCTCTTTCTTTTCGTACCAAGTTCATTTCATTTCATCCCCAGCTCTAGTAATTCCATCCCTTGACACAGCAAAATATTTTCTGAAATTCAAAGACACGTACAGGCCAAATAAGTCCCATCATACTGGGAAACCGTAGCGTAGTTATCTGGATTGAGCCACTTTCTTCCATTTACAGCAATTCATATGCAATTCTGAATAAATAAGAAAGAGCATCATTACATAATTAAATTGTAAGGAAGAAACTGTTTAACGACAGTTATTTCTAACTCACATTACCAACCACTTGGAACTAAGTGGAATAAACGTAGCTCATAAGTGTTACCAGCATAACTGGCTCTGACATGAATTTTAGAATAATATAAACCCATTGCCTTTCATGGTATTTCTCCTGATTTACACTATTGCAAATGAGTTTAGAACACTGCTGGTTTAAAAATAAAAATAACAAACCAACACAGAGAAACATAATGCATTTAGTGCTTTGAACACTCAGACCCTTAGACACAATGTCACAAAAATCCTGTGTGAAAGCTGCTGTCAGATGACTGGAAGTGCTGTACACTCCAGTTGGGAGGCTGCTGCCATATATGCTTCTTTGAGTTTCCTTTACTGGAAGTTTTTTTCTTGCTTTTTTTTTTCCCAGTTAAACTATCATCTAATAGCACCCAACTCATCCCAACTCTGTTCCAAAAAGTGGATCATAACTTATTTCTTTAAACCCAAACCATTGGAAAGAGTTAGGGAATAATCTGAAGTATATTTAGACCAGAAGAACAGAGGGAGCAGTGATTTTTAAAGCTATGGTGGTGATGAAGAGCTGGAGTAAGTTGCAAGTATTTATCTCCTGACATCGCTCATCATCAGCCAGATCTAGTTTGCCTTATTCTTCCCACAGAACGTTTGCAACAACGGTTTCAAGGCAGAGCAACTCTGCACAGAACCAGTGTTCAATTCCTCCATCTGTTCAAGCGTGTCCCTGCATTGTCCCTTCTCACCATCTCACAGAATGGCCACAATCCACAGGGTCCCATCTTCCCAATTAAAATAGCAATCTCTTCAAAAGCTCGTGAATATCCATGAAAGGAGACCTTCTAAATCCACATGAGATAATTACTATGATTATAAACACAAACGCTCTTGAGAAGAGCTAAGCAAAACTTATGACCTTTTTAAGAAATATATAGAACTATTTATAGTGCAAAACCTGAAGCATGTATCATATTTTGCATTAAATGTACTATTTTTCCTTTACTACGAAAGAAAAGCAACCCTAACTTACGTGGATACCTTGGTCTTCCTAACTATCTGAAAAATGCAACCTGAAAAGTTGGGTCTAATTCAGCTCAGGTTTTAAACTGCTGTGTTATTTCCTCTCAAACTTACCTTCTTTCCTTACTTTCTCTCAAACTGAATTTAAAGTTAAATTTAAATTAAGTTAAATTTAATTAAACTAAATTTAAAGTTAACCAAGTGAAAACAACCTACTGTGACAGACCACTACAACAAAACACACAACTCCTGCAGAAGATTGAAAGAAAGTTAACTAATTCAAGGTATATTGATAAAAAAAAAACAAACAAAAACTGCTATAGTGGAAAAAAGGCATTCTGACCGACCTTACCAAAATCCTAAAACAAAGGAAATCAAGCCTGAAAAGCCTTGAGCTGTCTGCTCATCTTTAGTCCTCTCTCCTGAAGGATCATAGTCACATCCCTGTGGGAAGTAATACGATCCAAGGATATGACCATAACTTTTCTTCTAGCTGTAAACAAGTTAACAACAGCCTGGGAGTTACAGGAGGAACGGAACAGAACAGATGCCATTTCAGCTTAATTTTCAGCTGCTTTCTTTTTGATGCTTGTAGAGGATAATAAATTTATCAGGCTTTATAAAGGGGATTGAAAATTAAGCTTGCTTTCTTATGGAGATTTGGAAACTTTAAACCTGACCTTCTCATACAGTATTTATAATCCTGGTGGTCCTGAGATGATCTCACTGATGCCCAAAGGAGAGGCTGGTTTAAAATAGCAATGTTACAATGTTGCCCTAAAGCCTAAAATGATACAGTGTAGCATCTAAGTACATATAAGCAACATGAAAAAGAAAAACTGGATAAAAGAGCTTATAAGTGACAGATTGCTACCAAAGAAGTTGCAATTTTGAAAGGGTGGACTTCTGTATTGTAGCTGGGGAAAACACTCACACGTAATGAGCCCCCTCCCGAGTTGAATAGCAAAATCAAACTTGTTTTTTTGTAAGGAATCTTGCAAAAAAACCTCCTTAGAAATATGTCTGTATGACTATACATGCTAATGGGATTATCAACCTTCCCAAACATCAGAGAAATCAAAACCGACAGTCCCACAGTCACTGCACGCTCATGATTCCAAGGTCATCAGTCTCTTCACTGATGATCATCAAACACTAAATCATTAGGAGATTAAAGTCTTTATGTGCTACTTTATCCTGTAGGGAGAAATTATACTCAATATCAGGGTTAAATCTCACTGAAAGGAGAGCAACACATGATACATACACACAGAGAAAACCAGTAGCAAGCCCCTGTAACTCCACAAAACCATCACATAGAACTGCCCTAATTCGATCCCCGCTGGCAAAGAGCTCCAGCAGCCCAGGATCGATAGGGACAGTCACAAGGATGTGTGGCTGCTTTGCCCCGCAGTGTCAGCAGGGCAACAGGGGGATAAAGGAAACCACGCTGTTTTGCACCTAGACTGGTGAGAAGAACTTTTCATCTGGCATTTCTGCCTTGTTTGGGTTTTGTTATTAGATCCTTTGTATGTTCCTTTGCATTCCTCAAAGTACCCATCTTAACATATATATATATATATATATATACACAAACACACACACACACACACTTTGCGTTCATCAAAACACTAGAACAAAGAAATACGGAAACAGGCAATAATATGCAACAGTGATTTGTGTTGTATATTGTATCCTGAGTGATGCTCACGTCCCTTTACCCTTTAAGGTCACAGTGGTATCTCAATGCCAAAACACTGCTGGGCTTTTCCTACTCATTAGACCCTCTTAATCTTACTTGTCAACATTCGCTTTATCAAGAAATATTCAACATCCTTGGGTAGGACTCGGGTAAATCTCTTGGGTCCAAACACCCACAAACTAGTTGACCACAAAAGAACCTCAACTGCAGGTTTCTGTTACCTTTTTCAAGCTCCTCGGCTTTTCTTCAGTATTAACATCAACTATAATTTTTGTCCACCTGTCTCAAAAGATCAGCTGATCCCTTTCTAAAACCAAAGCAATTCTTAACTTGAAAGCGAGCTGACTGGGACAGAGGAAGCATCTCAAAAACTGACTGTGTATTTAGTGAAAAATGAAAGTACGTTAATATGAGACGCTTAAATTTAACAGAAAGCTCTTCTTATGGCAACCACATTCTTAAAAGTTGGCCTTGTTTCTTCAATGCCAGCTCTTAAGGAAACACCAGTAACCTCAAGGCAGATTGTTTCCAGGTTTCCAGATGCTAGAAGTGTCACAGGTCTGACACACCCAGCACTGCAACAGCGGTGCCAAGCAAAGACTTTGGGATAAAAAAAACCCAAACCAATAAAGTCTTTAAAACTGCCTTCAAGTAGTCCCTGCTGCTGAATCCTTGTCACTGGTTTCTGTATGGAGCAAAGGAAGAAGGAAAGATATCAGTCTGTTTGGTAGCCAAAGTCAACCCCACTGCAGATAATGCTTATTATCACAGGGCTTCTAATAATCTACAAGCAACAGCTTTTGTGTCTTTCACATTGAGCTGCTGGAAAAACTGTGCCTCCTTCCATTCCTTCAAAATTTTTATCAAATTGCTTATCCAAAAGCATTGGAGGAAAAAGCTTATTTTTTGTTGAAAAACAACTTACTGCAGAAAACTTCATCAGGAAAGGCAGAATATTTCTTCTCCATTACAACAGGAATTCCTAGACATTCTTGGCACACCCCTGTACTATAAAAGAGTAAGTGTCTCACGAGTAACTTTCCATTACTGGCAAAGATGCACAGTACTCATCCTGCCATTTATGCCAGTGCACACTATTTCCTTTTCCACTTACACCCATAAAGAAGCATACAGCAAGGATAGAAAGGTCCAGGCTGGAATGAACCTCCAAAAGTCATCTAGTCCAACCTCCCCGCAGTCAGCAGGGACACCCTCAACTAGACCAGGTTGCCCAGGGCCTCCTCAAGCCTCACCTTGAATCTCTCCAGAGAAGGGACCTCAACCACCTCCCTGGGCAACCTCTTCCAGTGGTCCACCACCCTCAGAGTAAAGAGCCTATTCCTAATACCCAATCTAAATCTGCTCTTCTCCAGCTTGAGGCCATTGCCCCTCATCCTGTCACTGCAGGCCTTTGTAAACAGACCCTCCCCAGCCTTCCTGTAGTCCCTCCAGGTACTGGAAGGCTGCTATTAGGTCTCCCAATGCTCAGTGAGAAGTTACTATAAAGCGTACCCTACCTACTCACAGCTTCAGGAAGCAGCCAGATCTCTGTGACCACGAGCTGTCCTCAGTTAACTGCAAACCTACTACAGTTCTATATACAACTTTCAGGGAACCGAGCTGGTTTAAGTGGTGCCTCTGGAAGCACATCACCTCAGCAGCTGTGACAGTCCACCCTTTGTTTGATCATGCTCTGAACCAGAATGAAGAAATTACCTAATTAAAACCCAGGTAGGTAAAACCAGCCACACAACAATGTATGAGGTGATGTGAGAAACGTACAGCTGGAGTGAAAGCTGCCACTGAAGAAATCACCATCTGAAGCAAAGTTTTGAACATTGCCCAAAAATCTCTTCATTAATAAGATCTTATGCATCCAAATTACTTAAGATTAAGAGAAGGGCAATGAAGTTGGTGAGGGGTCTAGAGAATAAATCTTATGAGAGGCTGAGGGAGCCTGGGTTGTTCAGCCTGGAGGAGGCTGAGGGGTGACCTTCTCACTCTCTACAACACCCTGAAAAGAGGGGGTAGAGAGGTGGGGGTCGGTCTCTTCTCCCAAGTCACAGGCAATGGGACAAGAGGAAACAGCCTCCAGTTGCACCAGGGGAGGTTCAGGTTGGATATCAGGAAGAATGTTTACAATGAAAAGGTTAAGAAGCCTTGGAAGGGGCTGCCCAGGGAAGTGATTGAGGCATCATCCCTGGAGGTATTTAAGAGATTTGACATAGTACTTAGAGACATGTTTTAGTGGTGGGCTTTTATCACAGTTCAGTTGATGGTTGGATGAGGTGATCTTAAAGGTCCCTTCCAACCTAGACAATTCTATGATTACATTAGGACTTCTCATTCTATGACAACGTGGTACGAGGCAAGGTAAAACATGAACTCCCCGCTTCATGCCCGACATTCTACCACAGTTAGAAGCCTTAAGCACACAAAACGTGTTTATAAAGGAAACGCCAAAATGAAACATTTGCAGTTGAACTTTTTGATTGTACCTTTCCCTGAAAATATACCAAGAATATACCAAGGATTAAAAGTATTGCAGAACATAATGTGACAGTTCTATGTCCCAGGAGGCCACAATAAGAGAGAAATATTCCATCTCTGAATGCCTTTGCTCACTGAAAGAACCTGTTAGAGGAAAAATAACCTTAACACAGAAACCTACTCACTTCTTTAACAGCCCTAAACTGCCTGCTGTTATTAATTTATTTAGAAATACCTTTTCTGCATGTTTATGTGTGCCAGCATATTGGGTATTTTAAGGAAAACAATCTGTCCAATTTTGGTTCAGCATCATCTATGATAATATCCTGAGAACTTTTACCCATATTCATAGAATCATTCAGGTTGGAAGAGACCCTTGGCATCATTGAGTCCAACCATCTGCCCTACTCTACAAGTTCTCCCCTACACCATATCCCTCAACACCACATCTAATCTACTCTGAAACAGACGTGGTGACTCCACCCTGGGCAGCCTATTCCACTGACTGATATTGAAACATCCTCTTCCACAAAGAATGCTTCAAGTATACAGGTGAAACTAAATCAATTACTTCAGGCGAACTAAGATTTCATATTTAATCTGTCACATATTTTGTTGTCACTAATGTGACAAATGAAGTGAATTGTGGGGTGTTCCATAAATCATTTGAGAAAAACAGAGACAAGATCAACTGAGACTCTTCAATTTATGTGACATTATAATCCTAAAAACTCAGGAAAATTAAAGAGGCCAAAATTTTAATGCAGAACCTTCTTTAACATATTTTGACGCTTCCCTTATTGCTGCAAAGGATTTCCTGCTCACCTTTCTTTCCCAGAAATCCCAGGAAATACCATTTCATTTCCTCTGCAGCAGTCTAGCAGTCACAGATTTCTCATAAAAACATGTTAAAAGCACTTGAAAAACATTCAATGAAAAGTATTTCCTTCCACAGAAACAGTAGGGAATTAGTATTTTGAGAAAGTTCATCAAATTTGACCCTAAATTTAAAATTCTACTCAAGAGGGGGGGAAGCAGCTCTAAAAATGTTAGACCAAAGAGTATCCTACTGCGATGAAGAATTAAAGGGAGAATTAGATGGTTTTAAAGTACAAACATCACCCTCTCGGTCATTCATTTGCTACCATTCCCCAATTTCATTTTGCTGAGGATTAAAACGAACTACTGAACACTGTTTCCATCAACCCATCAGAAAACAGAGGGGACAGGGTATCAGGAAAAACCCCAGTGGAAGGTTTTCCTGACATCTTTTCCAAAAGTTCCTAGTAAGGTAGGACTTTTGGTGTTTCTTATTTAAGCCATCTTTGCTAGTGCACAAGTGAGATTGGGCTAAGAAAGTTTTCCTTAGTTTCTAGGAGGAATGTGAAACAAACAAGACTGTGGTCCAAATGCGGAGGTTTTTTACAGAGTCATTAACGTGCCATTAATAAAGACCCTCTCACACTGGTTAGACCTACAAATTAATCCCCTGCCATTCATTGTCATACTGAGAGAACTCTAGTTAGTACCCTTCACGGCTTACACACAAGCATATCTTTGCTAAACAGTCCAGTGTGAGTTCTAAGGGAGGCAAAAATCATACACTATTACCTACTTGCATAAATGGGTTTGAAAGTACAAAATATTATTCTGTTAAAACAGCATATTTTTAAAAAGCATTCTGAAATATCCCAAGTTGCAAAAAACCCACTTGAATAGTTCTCAAAATCACTTTTTATTTAAGTTGAATCATTTTTCTACTCAGAAGTAAATCACTACTTACGTTTTCCTCACTTTACATGATGTTTTACTTTCTTCCCTAAACTCTAATCCTGAAGACACTTCCCTTGACTCAGTGCCTTCCTAATCCTGTTGTAGTCTCACTGAGTGCATGCATTTTTCTGTGAACAATGTTCTGAAGAGAGTCCAGAGCTCTTCTAGATCCACATGCCTTCCATTCCAGACATCCCAGTCTCATCACCAGGCTACAGAAAGATTATCTAGATGTGCCCAGAGGCGCATTAAACCATCTAAGCCATCTAGCCTGTTGTTAATACACTCACCCTTCCAGCACACTCATGCATGCAGAGTCCTGTATCCTTCAAAGGGCATTCTGAGGCTGCACCTGGGGGCCATCCTTGTAAATTAGTTCTGTGGAAGGACAGCAAATCCGGCTTAAAAGCAGCCTCAGGGCATCCCTCAAAAGTGGGTTTAAGAAGAACCAATATGACTTCCTGCAGTAATACCAGTAAAACCATGAGGAAGCACCGTTTGGCTGCGGCCTATGTGAAATGCTTCTCCTCAGCTAAAACTTTTCAATTTTGTTTCCTCACCAAAGTTATTATGTGACATGTGTTTCAATTCCTAGAAACAGCTTACTGGCATGAGGGGGGAAGGGAGAATTAGATGGGAATGCAGCTACAGTCCAGGCAATACATATTCATTAGCTAACTTTTCCACAGAAACACATCCCCAAGGTGATTCAGGATCTTGGGAGTTTAATGTCCCAATAGAAAAGACTTCCTCCAGCTCCTAAATATTTAGCTCACATGACAACATTTATTTACATAATATACTTAATTACACAAATGTCCTTGGCTTTATCATCTCAGATTCAAGGAGATCTGTAGCTTTTCAGTGGCTAGCATGCATTTTAAAGCAGAATAAATTTCATGGTACAGACCAACTGAGCTGGACTGACTACTTAATGCGGTCACATAGTCCAGTGACAACAGAACTACCAGCAGTATAGGTCTGATATGTTCATAATTCACACTTGAAAATAGTTCTTTTAAAAGTTATTACTATTAATTGGGGATCACCTTTAGGTCTAATTTGGTTTACACTAGGCAAATAGGCCGTTTTAAGCATCCTTATATTCAATTCAAAACCTCATCCAAGCAAAGCCACGGTAGGCATTCCCTGTGTTTGTCAAACTGTTTAAATCTCGTACTTTTATGTAACTCGGGCTTTTTATTTTTTTTCCCCCCCCGTTTTACTCACGCTCCATTTAAAACAGTATTTTTAGAACAAACTTCCAGGCGCTTTGCAGGGAACACAACCTGCCTACCCAAATAAAAAGCCCCCTGCAGTAAAACTTAGGGAAACTCCCGAGGTTTAGTAACAGCTGGTCTTCACGCCGGATCATAACGTTATATTTTTTTATCCTCCACCCCGCCCAGGGCGGCACCGAGCCCGACGACACCAACCCCCTTGCCAAGCTGCTTTATAAGCCCTGCTAACAAAAAAAAACCCACCCCATCCCGGGGCTTCGCTTCCCAAAACAACCCAGCGCCGGGAAGGGCCCGGAGCTCAGCCCTTCGACGGGCCGCCCTCCCCGGGCAGCGCTCGCCCTGCCCGCCCCCGGGTAAACAGGTCCCGTCCCACCCCCCCCGCCCGCCCGCCGTCGGCAC
>VZTM01033345.1:29455-64312 GCA_013400555.1 Jacana jacana
CGCGGCGTGGTGACGTGCGAGCCCGGCTGCCCCCGCCGCCGGTGGGGCTGAGGCAGCGGCAGCGGCAGCGCCTGCGGGGAGCTGCGGCTTCTTCGCGCACATCCGCGGTCTCCCCAGACACCCTCAAGTCTCCGAGACGCTCCCAGGGTTTTCACATGGTCTCTTCACGCACAGCCACAGTCTCCACACGCACCCACAGTCTCATCAATCTCACCCACAGTCCCCACAGACACCCACAGTCTCTATAGACACCCCTACAGTCTACACACACACATACAGAGTCCCCACAGACACCCCCACAGTCTCCATAGACACCCACAGTCTCCTCACACACACACAAAGTCCCCCACAGACACCCACAGTCTCCTCACACACAGAGTCCCCAGAGACACCCCACAGTGCCCACAGACACCCACAGTCTCCGTAAACACCCCTACAGTCTCACAGACACCCATAGTCCCCACAGACACCCACAGTCTCCATAGATGCCCCTACAGTCTCCTCACACACACGGTCCCCCCAGACACCCTCACAGTCTCCATAGACACCCCTACAGTCTCCTCACACACACGGTCCCCACAGACACACTCACAGTCTCCATAGCACCCCTACAGTCTCCTGAATCTCACCTACAGTCCCACAGACACCCACAGTCTTCATAGACACCCCTACAGTCTCCTCACATACACACAGTTCCCACACGCACCCACAGTCTCCATAGACACCCCTACAGTCTCCATAGACACCCCTAGACCAGGTGGCTGTAGCACTGTGAGGCACACAAAGTCCAGAGATACACATATGTGACAAGGGCAGCTCAGAGGGACGTGGGTCCATGTCACACGGTTGTCTGAGGCAGCTCAGTCTGTGGCACAGGCGGACAGACAGACAGGCAGACAGAGGTTGGGCTGGGTCACACTGGTCTGCATCACCGCAAGGCACACTCACGCGAGGGTGTGAGTCGTGTGGCTGTGTCACTGTCACTGTCGTGTCACTGTGTCTGGCATGCAGCTATGTGACAGAGGAACACCACACACCGGTACAAGGCATGTGGCTGTCACGGCTGTCTGAGATCTCTGGAGCCATGTCACGGGGACAAACAGACACGTGCCCTTCTGAGGTGTGTGACTGTCACTGGGCGACGCACAAGCAGCGCTGAGGTGGTGTAGGACAGCGACACAATGAGCTGGACCCAAGCGCTGGTCTTGGGTACAGGGGTGGTGTCACCGTGAAGACATACACAGAGTCCTGTGTCACTGCCAGCCAGCCAGGCTGACACTGGGTGGAGGAACACAGGCTGCTGTCTCTGCAAGACAGACGTTGCTCTGAGGCGTCTGGGACTGCCCCTGTCAGACACATAGAGAATGGCACAAGCGGAGCAGTGGTGCGTAGCGGTGAGAGAAGGACACGCACACGATCTCCTCCAGCACACACAGGTCATGAGACACAAACATCCACCCGCTGGCCTGAGGGACGTGGGCAGGCATGCTTGGAGTCCGACAGGACACACGCCAGCCAAAAATACATTTGACTGTTGTTCCTGAACTGGCACATAACCCCTTGACAGGCACATACATACCCTGTCCTGGTGGCCTGAGACACCCGAGACCCTTTTGGTGAGGCACACGTGCACACCCACACATACACTCGCACACCGACCTGAAAGAACACGGGACTGTCCCCGTGAGGCAAATAAACAACTGAGGAGCTGTGTCACAGGGACAGACTCACACACCCACTTCTCTGCTGTGACAGGCGAAGTGACTGTGCACCGTAACCCCTTCCCCACACATGAGCCTTACCCTCAGCATGACTTCTTACACTACACACTACACACGTATGTGCCTGCACACACGCGTGCACAGCAGCAAAACACGGGTAGAACATACAGGTGGCAGCTCCAGACAGTCGGAACCTCACTTCCTGTGTGTGTGTTCCTCCTGGCAAACGCAGGTGTGTGATTCCTACTGAGAGAGCAAGTGACAGAAATTCAGCGTTTCTCAAGTGACACATTCCTTCCCTCACGCTGTAGCTCCGATGAGGTACCCTGATTAGGTATGATGAGATCAGGCCCACGTGGTATGTGCACTGGTCAAAATGCAGAAGGCCACTCATGCAATCGATTATAGATCATAGATTATAGAATAGATCATGGTCCAGACTAGCATTCATGATGGCAAACAGATCAGACGCACTTTATTTCTGGCATTTGTAGTATTTCCTCTAGGAAAAGGAGGTAAGGAAGATAAACCACTCTGTATGCTCCAGCTGAGTACTCAGCAATGATCAGGGGAGGTGATAAATATGGAAGAGAAGATTGGAAGGGAGCTTCTGATGGTTGAGCCTTGTTTCTCCTGCTACAGCAGTTAACTAGCTTGAGAAGTGGGTCCATCTGAACCTCATGAGGTTCAACAAGGCCGGGAGCAAAGTCCTGCACTGGGGTTGGGGCAACTCCTGGAATCAATAGGCAGGGGGATGAAGGGATGGAGAGAGTCCTGAAGAGAAGAACGTGGACAAGAAGCTGGACATGAGCTGAGAGGAGATGCACACTGCACACTGGCAACCCAGAAAGCCAGCTGTATCCTGGGCTGCATCAAAAGAAGCGTGGCCAGATGGCAGAGGGAGGTGATTCTGCACCTCTATTCCACTCTGGTGAGACCCTACCTGGAGTTCCTCATCCAGCGCTGGAGCACTCAGCACAGGAAAGACATGGACCTGTTGGAGTGGGTCTGGAGGAAATGATAGAGATGCTCAGAGGGCTGGAGCACCTCTGCTATGAGGACAGGCTGAGACAGTTGGGATTGTTCAGCCTGGAGAACAGAAGCCTCTGGGGAGACCATACTGCAGCTTTTCAGTACTTAAAGGGGGCTTTATAAGAAAGATGGGAACATATTTTTAGCAAGGCTTGTGTGTTAGGACAAAGGGTAATGGCTTTAAACTAAGAGGGGAGATGTCGACCAGATATAAGGAAGAAACATTTTACACTGAGGGTGGTGAAACACTGGCTCAGGTTGCCTGGAGAGGTGGTGAATCCCCCATCCCTGGAAACATTCAAGGTCAGGTTGGAGTGGGCTCTGAGCAACCTGATCTGGTTGAAGATGTTGCTGCTCATTGTAGAGGTGTTGGACCAGATGACCTTTAGAGGTCCCTTCCAACCCAAACTGTTCTATGATCCTATCCTCACTTTTCCTACTGAATAACTGCTCCAGAGCTGTTCTAGTTGGAAAGCTGCTAATTTCCACCCTTCTGGCAAGTTTCTATCTGTAAATTCTGTGCTGATGTTGCCATTTAGTACAAAAAACTTCTTCCTCTCTCTTTCCTGTGTGTGTATTTACAGAAGGAATTACATCCAGTCTCTGGCTTTGTTCTGCTTGACAGAAAAATACAAGATGTTTTTACTCTTCTCCTCTAAAAACAAGCTCTCGATTTGCTGGTCATTCTCGTCTGCCCACCCTGCCTTTGGTTCGCGTTTCTTGGATATGGGTGGGTAGAACTGTACACTATGAGCCATGTCAAGTTCCCTAGAACCTCCTACACAGGAATTAATGTCTTCAGCTGTAAACATCTCACCTAAGACATTCCTGGACTTTGTCATGTACGTGACAGAAGTCAGCTCCTCTCCCACACTTCTTCCGTTGGAAACTCCCACACTGAACCGCTGCTCAAGCATTACTCAAGTCCACAGAAATCAATGGATTTAAATCCATTTTGATGTGTGAGATGATAGAAAGAAATAATAACCAAATCTTCAAGGCCGATTTTACTCAGTTAAAAGCCTGTAGTTGACTGTTAAATTGAGCAATGCATGAAATCATCAGCAAGGTCATTGCAGAGCGATGGGAGACTTGTAAGGGCTGCAGACGCGCTGTGCCCCGGTGCACCCTGAGTCACCTGGTGCTGGGTACCCCAAAAAGAAGGGAATGAAAGGAGAAGATGTGAATGAAAGGAGGCATCAGCTGCAGTGTTTCAGAGGACCTCCCTGTTCCTTAGAGTTCTTCCATTAAAACCGATTCACTCGACACTGCTTGACTTTTGGCATTTCACAGAAAAACTTTTAAGCATTTTCCCCCTCTGATAAGGAAAAAACAAACCAAAACCACTGCAGGTTGTTTTTTAGGGCAACTAATAGGAGCAAAATACATCCACATGATTGAAACAGTGCACTTTTCATTTACTGCAGAATAAAATAACCAGAACTACGCTGTTTCTTTTCAGAACTACATTTTTACCAGACACTTGTTTGTTCACGGCCCTGATAAAACTGGCAAATTGAAGGAAAAGCAGGTGACAAACTGTACTTGGAGAGAAGTGAAGAGTGATTTATTTGGAGAAAATACACACCAAATCATAAAGGTTCTGTTTGTGGTTCAAGTTTGTGTCTGTTTCCATGAAAGACCCGGACCGTGCAATAACACAGGCTTGTTGAAATGAGCAGATAGTGGGAAGCTGGAAGCCACAAGTATCATCCTGGAGACCAGGTTGTTTCTCTGAATAGGAGTCAAAATATTCTATGATTGCAAAAGAAGTCGAACATCACGCTGAGGCGGAAGAACAACCTGTGAAGAGGAGGAAGATGTCTTTTCACTCTCCTCAGGCCTCCTGAACTGCCCAGCAGGAGATCTGGCAACTGCGGTGTGAGGAAGTGTCGGGAGGATGGAGCCAGGCTCTTCTTAATGACACCCAATGATAGGACAAGGGGCAATGGGTGCAAGCTGGAACATAGGAGATTCCAGTTAAATATGAGGAAAAACTTCTTCAGAGGGGGGATGAGGGAACACTGGCAGGGGCTGCCCAGGGAGGGTGTGGAGTCTCCTTCTCTGGAGACATTCAAAACCCGCCTGGACGTGTTCCTGTGTGCCCTGCTCTGGGTGTTCCTGCTCCAGCAGGGGGATTGGACTAGATGATCTTTCAAGGTCCCTTCCAATCCCTGATACTCTGTGATTCTGTGAGGGTGAGATCCAGTTGAAGAAAATTTAGGAGAGACACATAAATGTGTGAGCACAGATTTGAAAAACCCCGGGATGGAAAAAAACCCACCAAAACAAGCCACCAAACCAAAAAACCCAGGAAAGCCTCAGGATGAAGAACTGAAAGGGCTGAGGTTGTTTAGTTTGAGGGAAAAAAAGACCAGAGGTGACAAGGTAAGAGCCTCTGAATATCTCAAACAGTGCTGCAAATTAAAATGGAGCGGTACCATGTTTGCTGTGCAGTGGATAGAATGAAATGTATGAGAAGAGTTTTCATCATTTATTAGACCAACTTTCTGATCTCATAAACGTGGACAAACTTGAAAGCATATAAAGCTTTATCGAGCTTGAAAGAGAAGCTGTGAACACCGCCGGCTTTCCTCCAACACTATTCCCAAGGACACCATTTTGTCCAGGCTGCAGGATTTCCATGTCCTTGGGCATTTTTTGGGAGGAGATTGGGCAAAAATGATTCAACATCAACTATTTTGAGTTAGACCAACTGGACTAACTGCGTAAATCCCAGGGCTGTAGGTCTTTTCTGAAGACTTTGACCCAAACTATCAAAAAGTGCACATCCACCTTGAGATGCTCAGGTCAAACACTTAAAAAGCTAAAAAGCTGTTAAATTCCCACCTAATTCTGTAATCCCTTACACATCTGGGTGGGCACAGGCAATTCATCCCCCAGTTCAGTTTGGGAAGCCCTGAGAAGGGTCTCAAAGCAGGTATCCTGCTTCGCTATCAGGTCAGGTATAAGCCAGAGGAAATGCCCTGCTAAATTGGTTTTGGATTGTCGCCACAGACTGGCAGAGGAGGTCAGGCTCTCAGATGTGATGTGACAGACACTGCTTCAGATCTGTTTTTTCTGACTGGAACCGTGAACAGGAACTTTATTTAGTCACTGACAACCTAGGGTGAGCCCTCAAAATAGCTGAATTATGCAGCATCTTTCTATGCCCCACCTCATCCCCCCCAAAAGATCCTGATACTGAAAGCAGAAGCTTCTTAACATTATTTCAGCTCTTTGAGTAAACAATATGCATTGAAATAAGACCACATAAAGCAGGGGGCAAGAAGTAAAGTCACATTTAAATGAAGTTAAGCTCAAATGAAATTTGAATCAACATCTCCAGCCAACGTAATGAGTTGGAGGTTCTGCGGGGGGGGGAATGTATATTTTAAAAAGGGATTAAAGGAGTGCTGCACTGTGGTTATGCTCCTTTACACCCCTGAGAGCACAGCCTGATGTCTGCCAGGCTCCCTGTAAGAGAACTATGGCAAACTCATTGAACTCCAGGGCGCAAGGTGAAGCTTTTATTAAAAAAACCCATCTTTGCAGTTGTCTGGAATTCATGTGGCATTTATTTAACTGCTTATCAGTTTTCTATTGCCAGATGCAATAGAAAAAAAGATTCTTAATTAGCAGCTTTTTCCTCATTTATTCACCATCTTCTTCAGGAGATTAAGAGCCAGATAATCTGTCCTTTCAGTTGTGCTTAAAAATAAATAAAACAAAAGTACCATGAGAGCCTCCACAATCAGCACAGGAAAAGCAGTTGCTCGGGATCTTATTTGCTGGTACGTTATTTAAAGCCACAACTAATAAGCTTCACAGACTCAGGTATGTTTGTTTAGCTCTAGTTTACTAAAATGAATCTGTACAAAAGTTAAATACATCCTGAAATACAAACACATCAGAGAGTACAATGCAGTTTATAAGCAAACTCTGCACTGAAAATCACGCTTGTCTGTAATATACCATTTTTAAACCATTATTACATGCTTTAAAAAGGCCAATCCAAGCCATACAAGAGTAACCCAGTAAGCTTTGAGCAGCAGAACATTTGCTTATTTCCCCAGCTCCCGAGGACCAGATTCCTTCACAATTGCACAACCAATTTACACCGATGACATTTTGTCTTATGCCAGTTTGTTACTTACAGCTGAATGAATGAGTCCTGTCTAAGTGCAGACAAGAAGAATTTTGGCACAGAAAAGCTCTTGTCTTTGACCCTGAGTGGATCAACAGAAGAGATTAGACTGCAGGCCTGCTTTTGCAGTTATTCTATAGGTGAAGTTGGCAGCTTTGCTTCTGTACTGGTCGTCAAAATTTACTTGCTTTTCATCCTTCAAAGGCATTTCATTCTCTGCTGCAGTTGCAATGTTGGAGCAACATCCCTAAATTCCTACCAGATATTCAATGCACATTTCCCCTTTTTGGTCTTAAGTGCTTTTGTTCTGTGGCTTAAGTCTGGTCATTAGCTGTGTCCCCAAATCTGCATCAGAAACAGCTCCTTTTTCCACTTGGTTACCTGAAAGAAACCTCAATACGTTATTTCTCTTGAAACAACACTAATCTGTTATATGTTATTTCTCCCAAAATAAGCCTCAGATCCTTGGCCTTTGCAAGTACTTGATACAGTTCTCCTGAAAAATTTAAATGCTCAGAGCCAAAAGTTGCTCCAAGAAAAGCTGAAGAAAATCAGTTGCTTAATCCATTACCAAGCATGGGGAAAAAAGTATTGTAATGTAAATCCATATGTAAACATGCTCAGAAGAGGTAAAAAAAAACCCAACTAGATGTCTGAGTCTCTGGAACCAGCAGCAACGTGTCACCAAACTCTTGTAGGAAATAGTCTCTTAAATTTTATTCATAGAAAAAAGCTGGTTTTAACACATGGAATCAAGTAGGATATCACTCTGTTCTCTTAATCATGCCAGACGTTTGATTTCTGGTGACAATTTCTGACTCAGCTTGGTTCTCAGGACTTTTCAGTAGCTGCGAGTCCTCCCTTGTAATCAGTTAATGATAAATCTGCGCTGGGTGCTTCTGTCCTCACCTCTTCTGGTTGAACTGGGGAGGGTGAGATTATTTCCTGCCCTAAGGGACTTCGCTGCCACCCGCTGTCGGGTGGCAGATCTGTGACCTGCAGAGAAACGATCCTCAGACAACTGGATAAACCAGATATTTCGCACCTGGATATTGGCACCAGCAGAGCGTGTGACAGGAGTTAAGGTCAGAGATGGAGAGGTTGTAGGGTTGGGGCACGCAGGGTTACCCCCCTCTGCTGGGTATTGCTGGTTTCAAGGGAGATACCACCAAAGTTAAAGGTTGTACTTAATTCTTCATGGGACCAAGCCTTGATAGTCCTGTAAGAACATGTTCATGGGGTTACACCAGAATTGCTACCTTTTCATTCCCTCCTTCAGAAGATAAATACAGAAAATAATTACTTAAATTGCTAATTATGTGATGAAAAAATAAAAAAGAAGAAGAAAAAAAGGTTTTACATAGACTGAAGCATGTCCAGATGAGCCCCAACAGTCTGCCATGCCAGAGCTGGTACCCTCTATAATTTACATCACCATAGCTTGAAGGAGAATAAAAGATATTAAAAAAATTGCCTGATTCTCATTGCCACAAGTGCCATGCACAGTTTTCTACACCAAATACTGAAAAACAATTCAGAATCTAAATGCTCTTTCATGGTCAAGTTTATATCCCAAGAATTAAATCCATCTTCTTCGCAAAGGGCCAAGAATAACAATGGGTCCATCTAAACCGCGCATTGGAAGAGAAGAAGGTTCTTCTGGCCCGCTGCTCCGTCTCAAGGCACACCTTTAACCCTTACAGCTGCTGAATTGATTTCATTTTGATTGAATATGATTTCATTTTACCATGTACTAGATTATATATCTGTATTTACAGGAAAAAGGTTTATTGTTTTAAGTCGGCAGCTCTACGTTAAGGGTGTTATGATTGCAAGTGATGTAAAACATATTTCAGTACAGCGTGTCAAGACAGTATTGGAAACTTGGGTTTGGTCAGTTTTCAATGAATTGTATGTACTTTTAAAACTTATTTCTAAAGTAACTCTGAAAGAGGAGCTAAAAGGTGGCCATTAATTTAGACACCAGATACGAGTCTTCCGAGGGGTGACCGTCCAGAGTAATATTTACAAACTCCACTTGCATTTCCTAACGGCATTTTTGCAGTGGTTCTCTGAAGAATCGGGAACTGTAAGCCAAGTGTTATTGACAGAAACCTGCCAGAAAAGTGCATCTGCCAGGCATTTGCCAAGATAAAACTTTAAAATACACGCATGCCCAATGTGAGGGCCAGAAATGCTTCACACCCGGGCGGGCCCAGCACAGCAGACGCTTTCCTGCAGTTACATCAACCAGCCCTTCCTCAGCAAACCACAGATGCTCCTTTAAGCACACACAGAAGGGCTTTAAGGAATCACACCCCCGATGAGGAAAAAAACACCCAAACTTTGTGGTAACCGAAAGACATGACACAACTCGCTCGCCGCCGTGACACAGCGCGGCTTGAAGCATGTGCAGTTTTCTATACCCTCAAAAATCTTCCAACAGCTCTCCAGAGCAATAGCAAGGTGCCACCTGCCCAGATAATTTCTTCCTAATCAAGAAAAGGCTAGCTAACACCACCACAATTAGGTTTTGTTAAATGTACTGCTCTTTCCATGCTCTCCCTTTAGCCTCTTCGCATCTTCTACCTTAAGGTGTTTCTTCCTTTTCTCAGACTTTACCGCTTGCTCCTTTCTTCTTTGATTTTCCTGCGTTCAGACAAAATGACAAATGAAAACATAGATTAGAGTTACTGGAGGAAAAGCTGGTTAAGAAACCTTCTGTTTGCAACGAGTAGCTGTTCTGAACATGCCCCATACACACAATGCTCAGCTGCTGGGGTTTGAGGGTTAATAGCAGAACAGAGCTTCATGGTCAGTCCCTTTGATCTTCTCCGTACCATGATGTTAACAGCAAATTATTTCATTAGCTTTAACTGCAAGGTTCAACTCTAGACTGAAACTCATTCTTCTTAATTAGCCCCTTTGTCCACGAAACAGAACCGCGGTTTAAATTAATTAGCATCCTAGAGATTTACCCTACATACAACCTTGATCTTATCTTGTTTGTATGCAGGGATTTCTACCACAGGATTCATCTGCCTTCAATTTGCCAGCTGTATTTCTGCACCAGCATTTGGTGGCAGAGTCCAAGCTGGGTGTCTTTTGGTAGCAGCCACACAACTGCCAGGATGGCATGAACCCCAGTGGGATTTACACAGACAGGCAGGACTCTGGTTCCCATGGAGCTGCTGGTACCAGGATAGTATGATTAATGGAAGAAGAGAAAGAAATGGAACAATTACTCCTAGTAAAGGAAGACTTTTACACAATGGAGGGGTATTTCCAGGTTCTGACAAGTAGCACAATCATAGAAGAAGGGGGGTTCTGAAGGGCTGGGGTAACTGTAGCAGAATTGTCTATGAGCTGTAGGTATATCAGTAGTTATTTGGCCTGTGGTCATAGAGATTTGTTAAGAGGAGGGTGCTACTGTGTCATATTACAAAATTTAATGATGTCCAGGAAGATGTTGATGACTTGGTGCAGAGAGGATTCTTGATGAGACCTGTTTGCTCTTCTTTGCAGAGTTTGGCAGCAGAAAAGACATTTTGCCGTTATGGTGGTAGATTTGGTTGATTGCTATGGACCATCTGCCACTATTTCCATAAGATGGGCTGAAGAAGTCCCAGGAAACATGCATGTTTCTTAGGGCCTTCATACAAACAGCCCAGGATCCTTTGGTCCAAAGAAATTTCCAGACAAATAAAGAAACTTATGAACACGAAGAGTTAGTCTCTCTGAAGTACAGGAGCATTATAGGCTGAAGGTTATAGAGACCTTCACTGGATGCCTAGAAAAGGAGAGAAAAACAGTGTACTCTTGACAAAGAGAGAGAAGGATGTATTTGCCTTGATCGGAGGGTGCTTCTGAAAGAAGGAGGTACAAGTGGTGAAGTCTTAGGGGGCAGCTAAAAGCCTTTCATCGCTGTGTGCCTCCTACACGCTGGCCTGATGAGTTCCTGCTGTGCCTCAGCATGATGTCTTTGAGATATTATGGCTGCTGAGAGACTTGCAGATCTGTGGGCCCTGGGAGAATGTCTCTACATAACCTGCCACAAGAAATCAAGGAAGTGAATTCAGGGATAGATTGTTCTGCTACTCAAGCAGCACATACTGTACTGAAAACAAAACATGTTAGGAATAAATTTATGGATTGAACAAGCCTGAACTGAATTGTGCAGAGAAATTAAAATAAATAAAAAAATCCAAACCATAACAATTCAATGCAAACACACTGTTAACAGAGTTTCTTCAACACAAGAAAGCCCAATGAGGTAAAGTGGTAACAAGGCAAGGGAAGGAGCAGTCACAATCCCTTCTCCATCTCCAGGGTTACCGAAGGCAGCTGTATGGATGAGGTTAAATGGAAGAAGGGAGTCACTTTGGATTTGCACTTTGTGGGATGCTAGATACTTGCTTGATCTTTGGATTTAAAGATGCTCCACGACAGCAGTTTATCCCAACGCTATCTAAAGTGCATCCTGTTCCAACACCACATGCACCCGACTGAGGAGCAGCTGCTCTAGCTTGCTCATCCCAGGAGAGCACAGAGACGAGCCATCCCTGCGTGGAGCTGTCTGTATAACCTGTCATCAACCCAGTACTTCCTAGAGCAGATTTTGTTTAACATTTTTTTCCCTGGTTTTCCTGAGATTAGACAGCCTCTTGTTGGGAGCTTCCCTCTTTGAACAGCTGCGAGTGCTAAGAGAAATCAAACATTTCTCCCAATCCCCTGTAATCACACAGTATTTCTTTCCCTGCAATTTTACAACTTAGTTCTCAGTATATCTCCAATTCTGGGGATTTTTTTTTTATTATTTTTTTTTTTTTTTAGAGCTGGGAAGCTATTTTCTCTCCAGCTCCTTCCTCCTGCCATCTGCTCCTTTAATTTTTGAGAACTGGTGAAACAGTCATTAACCTCGGGTGATGAACCATCTCCTTTTCACTGTGTCAGTCTTGGGAATCCTTTGAATGTTTGAAAAGCTCCCCTCTCCCCTCCTTCAAATAAATGGAGAAGAAGAGGTCAGATTCTTATTATAGTAATTTCAGTTGTGTAGCTCAGTCTTTGTTACCTGAAGGATAAGAGACTGAGAAAGGACCATCATGGAAGGGAAAAGGGTTTTGTTTAAACAAGGAAGCAACAAAACCAAAATTTTTCTAGGTAAGCTTAGGAGCCGAGAAGGATCAGTGTTTGTCAAAATTATTTCTCCTATTCTTTGATGTGGGAATGGAAAGATAGCACTAACAATTGTGGTCATGCTAAGAGACCTACATTACACAGAAGACTCATCTCAAAATGAAAGTTACACCTTCGCCTTGAAGCATACTGGAAAGAGATGAGGCACGTGGCCGAGTCTAGTGTAAAAATCAAAATCACAGGACAAAAAGATGCTTTAAAAATCAAACCCTACAGCTTTTCAGCATGTTGTTGTTCCAAGCACAGACAAGACCTTTACTACAGCGATAGGGAGAAAGCACAGCAAGAAGGGAGAGGAGATTCCATTCCAGGTCTCCAGTGGAGGTAACAGAGATGGGAACTATGTGGCCAACAGCTGCAAAACATTTGAGCTGAGTTTCTGCTGAGAAATGGAACCAAAAATAAGATGAAAGGGAACTTACATGTTGGGTAGATGAAAAGAAGCTTATTTTTTTCCTAGTTGCTCCAGCCTGGCTGTGAACAGGCAGCACCCAAAGAAGTAGTCTAATCTTCTGCAGCTGTGCTGAGACACTACATAACCTTTATTTGGACTGTTTCTTAAAAGAATTCGGCTGCTGGATTTACCCTTCAGAGTAATTTCCCAGTGCAGCTTTCCACAGATGCTGAGCTGTGATGTTCTCAACTCTCTTGGTTCTTTCCTTCCCACCTAGAGTTTTAGGAGCTCTAAGGGTCAAGTAGTTTGTATGGTTTATTTTCCAGACCATCTGTGGCACTTCAGACTCTTTTGGAACCTGGTAGCTGTACTGCTTGCAAAATTGCAGTCAAATGTCTCAAGAGGAGGAGCAAGTAGTAGGAACGTTACAGGATATCTTTTTCATCTTTCACCTTCCAACATTTCCTGGGAAGCTGCTTTGTTTTGTTTGATCTGAAACCAGGATCTGCCCTAAAGCCCTCCTTCACCCTCTCTCTTGCCTTGACATTGCCCAGCATAGTTGTCTGTAGTTTTGCAATACTTCTTGAAACGTGGATGACTCCCTCTACAGAAGGCAAATCCAGGCTGGGGCTCTGCTGGGGTCAACACAGGAGTGGGTGATTGTTGCTGTTAAAGTATATAAATGAGAAGCCACTGTCACCTGGCATTAGAAAAAGCCTCCAGGGAGTACATTAGCTCAGGTGTGAAGGATGCAGCAGGGGATGCAAAATGGGTATTCACTGGAAGTTACTAATTGGAACATGGTCCACACAACTTTTATGGTGAAATTGCTGTTTTCTTACTCCTCACTGCAAGGGAGTAAAGCCTTACAAACTAAAAAAGCACCAAATATAATCCCTCAGGAGACACGCAGTTTTGTAGGGACACAAAACATCCGGTTCTGAATGAACTACTACAGTGAAATGCCGACACGTAAAAGTCTCTTCCAATTAGCCTTCTCCTGTTGGAAAAATTCACCTTTTGCCTATTGGCAAAGCCTATAAAACATGCCACATTGCTCATTCTTTCCCACGCCACTAAGCTGCTGTTACACTGAAGCCTGATTAATAATTTTACAGTGGGAACAACAGCTTGGAGGCTTCTTAGTTCTCCAAAGAAAAAAAAAAAAATTATATATATAAATCACACTTTATATTTGTCCTCATGCTCATTTGCTTTGGCAAGCAAAGAAACAGTAGCTTTCTTTTACTTCTGCAGACTGGGTTTAGGTAACCCAGCTTGGAGTAGAAATAAAAAGAAATGCTTGGTTTCTTAAAACAAAAAAACCAAAAACACCCACCCCCCCCTCAAAAAAACCTCAAACCCCAAACCCCACAAAAAAGCTCTCAATCCATTTCTAAACTGTCACAAATGCAAACCACCTGTAAGGCCTTGAGGAAGAGCTCCCTGAAGGTTTTCATTGTGCCAAATACTTCTTCCAAAGACAATGTTTTTCGGTCTTCACAAAGATAGTCAGCGAGTTCTTCCTTCTTCTTTTCAATGGTGGCAAACTCCTTCTGAAGGTCCTTTGAAGCATCGAGACTGGCCTGAGACACAGAGTTGGCAACACAGTTGATGCATGTTAAGATAGTGGCATGTTCTGAGCTGCCCAGAAGACTCGAGTTAACACAGAGCAGGCATTTTTTTAAAAATATAAAATCCTGACAATTGAGATTGAATCACAATGTGTGATATTTTCTTCTTAACTGAACCGTCTGCATTTCCCCTGGTTTCATTTGGCCCAAAGCAGCTCATTGTGTGTTGCCACTTTTAATCACACAATCACTGGAAATTTGGCACACCCTGGGATGACTGATCAAGGGTGATACAGCACCAGGATTTCCGCCTTTTAGCTTTAGTGACCCTTGTTTTGAGAACAAGAGAAGTGAAGATGTTCGGAAATAGATGCACAAAAAATAAAAAAAAAAGAGAAAAAAAAAATAAAAAGGCATGTTGCAAACTTGTTCCCTTTTTCCCCCTCAAAAGAACAGTGAGACAACACATATTTTCATACTGCACTGCATGCATTTAGAGTTGTGTCCTCCATTTCATTTTTAGGGCCTTCTTTTCTTTTGCCCACCCATGTAGCTGACTGGTCCTCAGCTGTTTCCTTATCCTGATACCACATTGTAGAAGTGGGATAAAATCCAGGATGCCCCTTCCACCAGAACACAGGAGGAATATAGGGTTATGGCCCCTTTCCCATAGAGCTCTGTGTCCATTTGCAACCAGAATTTCGGTGCCTTTGAGACCGAAAGTGTTTAGGAAGAAGACCAGGGAGTGTGTTACCACCTCCCCACGTTACCTACTTGAAGGGATTCTGCGTGCTGCATCTTTACGTCCTCTGTTGACAAAAATAAACGCTTCTCTATTTCCAAGAGTTTCTTCAAATTGGCACCTGCCTCAGCCCGCAGAACATCAAGTTGAATCCTGAAAAGTCCACAGAAGGGGCAGTACATTGAAGGGGTATGTCTTACGTTTTCATTAAGTTAAATATTATAAACAGCATCATCTCTGCAAACGAATGTATAACTACTCGTACAACCTGGACCCTGCTTTTGCGGGTAGTTCTCTACATAAATCCTTCTCTGTGTGCTCAAATCCTCACCTATAAATCTGTGCTTTTGCTCTCACTACCTCCCTGGAAAGACTGGAAGAATCTCAATGTTCTAGTACTCAAAAATTCCTCTGAAATTTCCAACCTTTTTTTACTCGTAGGCAATACACTCTTGTCTCCCTTGCACCAATACCAGCCTTGCTTAGCTGGTTCTTTTCCCTCCTTGCTGCTTCTCCCTAATTTATTAGTAGTCCAAATTTGGACTGACACTGGCCCCAGCGGCTTTGGTTGCCCCTCCACTGGTTCCAGCACCAGCCAGACCCACACCTCCACCAACACCAGTGAAATCCATGACTCAGTCTCATACTACCTACTGTAGAAGAGGATAAAATCCCTGTGGTGCATAACAGAAATATATTGGGGAAAACTGTTTGGGTTTTTCCTACTTCAGGCAAAGGCAAACCCATTCATGGGACTGTTTTTACCCAAGGACCTGGTTGTACTTGGTGGGTGATGATGAAGAATGGAGAAATTCAATGTGTACCTCAAGGAAATTAACCCTGGGTGAGAATACTCAATTCTGAGCTGTATTAAAATTGTTACATAAAAGTAGTATTATTCAATAAGTGGTTTTTGGGTTAAAAAAAACAACCCTGAGCTAGCTTTATCAAGTGATGTCTGGCAAACACTTCCTCTGGACATAGACCACAATAAATTTCATATCACCCTTTCTACCCCAAGAGCCTGCTATGAGAAAAATCTGCAATTATGAACTGAAGAGTTCATTTCACTCATGTGGAGACCCAAACATGTTATGCTGCAGAACCAACATCTTCCCTGGTTCCTCGTGCCAGGCAAACCCCACCAAATCAGCAAAATCTGATGTGGTATTTCACAGTGCATCCTGATGTGAGCAGCGTTAGAAGAGTCCCTTGCAGGATTTCCATTAGAAACACTTCCCCACAGGTTGGTTGGCAAACCAAGTTTTTAAGTTTGAGAGTTTGACTAAACTGGAGGACAATTGATTAATTGAAAAAAAAATAAATGAGCACACTTCTATCATTGACCAGCAAAATTTATTTTCAGATAACTAAAGTATTTCTATTATGGCACAACTCAAGGAGAACCAAAGTTTCAAAACAACATCCAACTTAAAATTCTGCACAGGTGACTACCCAAAACCATAGTATCTTCTGTTGCATCACTGCATAAAAATACATTTAAAAGTTAGCAGCTACTTAAATGTCAATCCATCTCCACATTTAAAATTTGCCCCTGCTTCCAGTTGCAAGGAAATATAACACACTGCGAGGTTCCTATGAATTCATAACAGGATTAAAAAATGGCAATCCTGGTGCTAGAAACATGCATTCTGGTTAGTGTCATTTAATTTGTCTCCATGTGGTTCTTCTGAGCTAAACAGAAAGAGTTGGCGTTGGGCTCATGAGGCTTTTGGGCACATGGGGGAAAGAAAAAACACCTGTTTCTGCAGAACTTCTACCTCAATAGACTTCAAACTTGTGCTGATGCTCAACTCGGGGACTACTGAGGTTCCCCCAGTTGCCAGTAAATCACCCCAATTGTTCCCTCCTTACATAAGGCCTTGCGTGTGTACCTCCTGATGGGTTCACACATGAATATGACCAAGAAGTTTCAGGGAAGGTATGTTTCTGTTGCAATATGTGGAAGAACAACGTGGTCCTTGAAAATGAGGGAGTTCATTGTTTTACTCCTGAGGTGGTACCGGACTTCTAAGGCAGTACTGGAGCATTGGAAGGCAAAAAACAAAAATCACAGTGAGCTCCACATAAAAAGTCTTAACCAGGTTGATTTATAAATCTCAACACTCTTTGGTGTTAGCAGAGAAAGTCCTGTGACCTTATTACATCACCGTGAAGTGACTCAGCTCCTTGTTGGCTTTAAAGAGGTTGGCAATTCATACATGACAAAACCAAACAATAATGTCCTACCCTGCTGCCTTGGAAACAAAGTCAAGGTCCCTGGGAAGCTGCAGCAGATCCGAGTGGTTCTTTTCAACCTCCTAAAATTGAAGTGAAAAACAGTTACCTTGCACAGTCACTCAAAGAGTATGAAAGTTTTTCAGCTAGACAACATCAGGGCTGAAAAATTAACGCTTCAGTTTTCATTGCTATAAGCATAGGAGTACATTTAGGCTCGTTCATTCTTTTTCTCATGCTAAACAGAAAGCAAAGAGCTCTTTTAACTGCTCAGGCTTACATCCCATGTGCTGTCACAGCATGCAAAATGACCTGAGAATTTTTCTTCCTGCCACTAAAATTAATTTCATCTGACAGCTGTGTTTGGGAGACAGGTCCACACAAGAGGGCAGTTGGAGAAGAAGAGAAAGGAAACAGTAAGCAGGCACAGTAAGCAAACTTGAGATAGGAAACCCAGTGTTAACTCCCTAAACCTTCCTGCACAGGGATTTGATCCCATCTGCACAGAGAGCGGTGGAAAAGTTTTCAGCATGTTTCAGACTCATCCTCCAGGGACCTACATTGAGGTGCCCCTGAGGTTAAAGCCCTTTAGATCCCATGGAATTAATATTTGAGAATAACACACAGAGGAATTATTTCACAGCACTGTTGTACCTCCAGAATGTGGTGAAGCAGAGTAATGTGCCTTTGGTTTGCTTTAGTTTCTGTTAATCTGAGCAAGGCACTAATTTTAAAACCTCCAGCGTCTCCAGTGTGATGCCCCTAGAAGATACAGAAACAAGTTCTTTCCTTCAGTTTCCAAGCCTTGCATTTGCATTTTCTGCTATCTTTAGAAACGCAGCAATTAAAGAAATAGTTTTACTTACATAGTTCAGAAAGTTTCCAACTTTAAGAATAATTTGGCAGAAAACCGGCAGTCGGTGACTGGTCAGAAGTGCTGAAGAATAAAAAGAGATATATTATTTTCAAGGAATTCAATTGAATGATGTGAAATAGAGTTTGCCTTAGGTTTGACAGTGGGGGTAAGAAAATTCTCATCCAAGATTATGTCGAGCCATTGTTATGGATTTGGAAGTGTACCAGTCCAGAAATAAATCAGCTGAGTGGGAATGGAATGAGTAAGTTTCTATTGAGGTCTATTCTTTACAAACAGATGAAACACTAGTTTTCCCATCAAGTTTGGAAAATAGATGTGTCACCCCTGCAGACGTAAGATGAGGGAGAACTGCATATGAGAAAGTGTATAAACCTGTGAAAGCTGATAACCCCCATTCCAGCAAATACTATTCCAGGTTAAGAAAAGCAAAGGGCTTTTTCATAGAATCATTTTGGTTGGAAGAGACCCTTGGGATCATCGAGTCCAACCATCAGCCCTTGTCTCGTTATCATTGTTAGTGAGAGTGATAACCAGAAGCTGTGCGTTTTTGCAGGAGAATCGAGGGTAAGAAGGAAGTTTTGGGGCAGAACTAGAATAGAAAAGCTGACACATGCAAGGGGATGGGATGGACAGTGAGAGACTGAGAGTGCAGAGAGCTGCGGGTTGCAGCACAATAAAGCATAACTGTAGCACTGGCATCAGATGGCCAGGTATCACCAAAGTTTTATGGGCCATGATAAACAGAAGTTTTGCAGTTTAACTGTTCAAAGTCAATGGTTTTCAAACTATTGAGCTGAAGCTGGAATCCAAGAAAGAGCTGACTCAAGTCTAAAACCAAGGCTAATTCTGTGTGTGTGTGTGTGTGTGTGTGTGTGTCTAGAAACACTGGTGAACATCACCTGGGACATCTGGTTTGGAAGCCCAACAGGCTCCTGGGATGTCACTATGGCCTGCTCCGCCCCAGAGCTAAACTGAACTGCAACCGGTGTGCACTAGAGGAAAAAACTGCACTAGTTCATTGTTATGGATTCCACTGTACACAAAAATTTAACTGATATTCAAATAGGATCCAGAATTGACATAAAGGAAATTTTCTTCTCTGCAGAACCCCTGACAGGAGGCAGGTTTGTGTTATTCATGTGGACAGAAGCTCCACCTCAGAGCAGAGCAGCACAAAGGGCAGTTCTGCAGAGTGAACTCTAGAAGCAGGAACCTGGAGAATGATTTTAATGCTGGCTCCATAAGCAGTCACTAAAAGGTTAATTTTGATTAGATTGTAGCACATGCTACCACTGATGCTGCTCAAGCAGAAGAGGAGCTTCCAGTGAGTGAGCCTGGGCATAGGCACCACACTGGTGTACTCACTGTCACAGGCTGCCCTGATGGCTTCTGCTTTTGGCCACAAACACTCCAGCAGAAATTTTGTTTCCTCGCAAATCAGCATACATTCAATCCGCAACTGGTAGCTGGAAGAGATCAATGGGGAAAAAAAACCCCAACCAACCAAAAAAACCCCCCAAAAGCCCAAACCCAAGCCACAAAACCCAAACCCACAGGCTTGATTAATTGACTTGTGCTCAGCAAAAGAATGGCCCATTTTAGGCAAAGGGCAATACCAGCATTGTTCTGACACGAGAACTGGATTATAAATAAATCAAACAGATATTTCCAAAGATGTCTTAGAAACGAATGCTCATCTCCTCTTTGAGAAAGCACTGTTGCACTGACATCTGGCAGTGACTTCCTTGCATAACGAGGCCATAATTTTTGACAGTTCCTGGGCAGCGCTGGCCAGGATTTTTGTTCTTCCTTTTAACTTCCCAAACCGAAATTTGAAATACTTTTGCATCGATGTTCTTTAATGATATTTATGCCTTGCCATGGTTTAATGGTGTGGAAGAGCCACGCAAACATTTTCTAAAGTACTTTTAAAGCTCACTATAATTTTGACAAAATGAAAAGCCACATTTTCACCACAACATTTTCAAAACAGCGTCTCTGGCTGTGGCGTGGGAATGGATGAGATTTATGGAGGGGCTATTCCTATGAATTATGACACGTCACCACGTCTTTAGGAGCAGCATAAAGACTTCTCTTTGCACACTCCATCTGACTTGGTAAAAATCAGGGAAGTGGTGAAAGCACTGGCTCTGCAGTGATTCACTCAGGGGTTTGTGGGTTCTCTTTGGTGGGCTGGAATCTCTAAACCAGGGGTGGAGTGAATCAGCAGGACTGAGCTTGCAACTTCATGCCCTACAAATAGTAGCTGTTACAACAGCTAAAAGTTTTCTCACTACTTTCTTAATACCAAGGTTAATTTCGCTCTGGTTTGCCAAAGGTGCCTGAGAGCCTGTTTGGCCTTTGGGAAGGAAAAGTTTCTCAAACCAGCTCTAAACATAGCAGTCAGACCATTTATCCTGAAGGCTGAATCCGTCTAGCACAGGAAACAGAGGCCTTAATTCTCACAGACAATTTATATAAGAACCACACTCATGAAGTGAAGACAAGGAAAATTTCACTTACCTGGGAACATCCAAGAGATGGAGATAAAACCAATCTGCATTTGCAAGATTTGTTTTTTCTTCTTTGCAAGATTTCAGGCCATTTATCTAACGGGGAATATCACAGTAAGAAAGCCACACAAATATTTCTGGTTCCCAGTCACTTCACTGGCTTTTCTGAACTTGGGGCAATGGACTCTGTATATGACCTGGTTTGCAAGGGCAAACACGTGGGTCTTGCTTTGACTGGAAGGTCATTTGCACTTGTACAGAACCTTGTATGACAAGTCCCTGGTCCACAAGCAGGACTTCAGCAAGCTACAACGCACCTAAGTCTCGCAAGCCCTTTAAGAAGATGGGTCCCCAACACTCTACCTTGAAAGGTCATTGACTGAGAGGGTGGAGGAGAATGTGGGATCTGGCCATAGCTTCCTGCCTTAGCAATGCAAGTGTTTCAAGCTGAGCACAAAACAGACTGACCCCCATCAGAATAACACAGTTAACAGATACCTCATGGTCTTCGGGCAGCAGTTTAGATAGCTGCCTCAGTATCTCAGCATCCAACTTGGATCTATCCCCTTTCTGAATCATGGCAGCAATCTCTTCATTGGAGCTGTAGGAAAGAAAGAGGTGCTGTGGAGAAAGGGAGGGGTGACACAACAAGCAGAAGAGACCCCAATCTCTCAGCTAGTGCTGGAAGAATAATTCTTACTATACTTGCCTCCCATTACATTTTGGATTTTAGTTCTCAGATGTACACTGGAGATTGAAAAAAGCAAAGGATTTTTTTGTAAGCCTAAAGCAACATTCCTCATAATTTAGATGTTCTTTCTGGGCTTTGTTCATCTTTGCACAACAAACCCTGCAGGCTCTCCTTTTACTGTGGGTATCCAATGCCACTGAGAAGAGATTTACTTTTGAATTTCTCTACTGCTTGCAGCAAAGCCAAGGCTAAAACCGATGGCTCTCTTCCTGCTGAGAAGTATTTATAAAGATCCCAGAAGGTTTTACACAAAATCCTTGCCTGAAAACTTTGGCAGACAACATGTCTCTTTGAAATGAGCTTGGACTGTTTTGGTTTGGGCTCTGGAGAGCTCGGCTCCCTGCAGCCACCAGCGCTAGTAAGAGGCAGGACCCAGCTGCGGAGCAGCCTCATCCCTCACCAGTGCAAGCGATGCTCAACTCTTCGATCCCACGGTCATCAGCTGCTCTGGGGAGAGCTTAGCTGCTACCCAGGGAATCATGCACAGAGAGGAAATAGCAACAGCATCAGGCTACACACAGTTCTTCCCCACCAGTTTGCAAGGGAAAAAGAAGAAGAAGAAGAAGAAAAAAAAAAAATATATATAATAATCCTTGACTGATTCTGAGTTTTCTTAACACAAAGAAACTTCTAGGCTGAGTTTCTTTTTGAAGCCCTCCTAACATGGGCCATTTCACAAAGGGCAGAGAGGGAGCCAAAAATCCATCTTCATCCTGCAATAGTTTCAAGGAATCAAAAAGTCAAGATACTTTGGCAAAAAACTAATACAGATTCCTTTCTTTTTCTTTCCCCCTACCCCCCAGCGAGGACTGTAACCTGGTAAATTTCCAGATGTTTTGTTATAGAAACTGTTTCCTAGTTATAGAAAAAACTGCAAATAAGAACTAAATACAATTTTGGATCTGAATCCCCAGAGAGGAATCAATTCAGGAACTTGAAACTTCTAATTAGGAATTTTCACTAACAGTTGCTGCCAGTAGTTGATATTTATGGCAATAATACCAAGGAAAAATATGTTTCCACATGAATTTGCTGTTAATTATAAGTAGTGTCTATTTAGGAATTTGTGGTTTAGTTTAGGTTTAATACCAGTTTAAGGTATGATATTAACTCTTTGGAAAGAGTCTGCCACATCTCATTAATTTAAAAAGAAAAAAAGAGAGGAAAAGAAAGTTGACTCCTTGCTAGAGATAGTGGCTGTAAAGTATTTCTGCTAAATTCATTTCATTTAATGTCTGAAGAAGCACATAGACACATCAAATAAGCAATTCAGATGGGACTCTCCAAATCTCACCACTTAAATTGCTTCAGGAATATACTCAAAAGGAGGCTTTTCTTAGGATCTATGAACGTGATCTAGGAAAAGAAAAAAAAAACAGTCAGCTAGAAATACATTGACTTAGATTTTAATAGAACTTTTATAGCTTTTGTTTGATTGTTGAGTGAGATTTGTTCTTCTCCATTAATAACACTATTGACAATTGACATTGATCAAACCCAAGGCAATTTACAGCAGTACAAAGTCATTAGGTCTATTTTAGAAAGAGAGAGAAGCGAAGGTATAGCAAAAGGAATTGATTTGTCCGGAATATTCAATTTCATAAGAATTAATACTGAAATTCCCATGTCCTTGCTCTCTCAGATGAAGACCTGTCCCTCAGCAGAGTTACTTCAACATGTTTAGCTCTAAGCCTTGCCTGTACCTTTTTTTTTTTTTTTTTTTAATCTTNTTTTTTTTTGTATAATCTTAGGCAATAGATATAGGAATATTTCAAACTTTGTTATTATAAATGATTAACAACAATAAAGGAGTCCTTGGCAAGCTTTTAACATCCAAGAGTTTCCCCAGGTTCTACCAAAAGCGAGCAGTTCAAGTACCTCTTTTGGTTTCTTTGGTTTTGTCCCCATTTTCTCCTTAGGTGCCGCTGGTGGGACAGAGAAAAGTAGCTCCAAGCTTGCGTAGTCAGGCTCTATGAGCTCCTTGCCACTGCTTGGCATCGCAGCCCACATGGAGTGGCTTTCTGGAAGAGAATGCCACTTCAAGATAGACCACAGAGGTAGAGGAGAACTTTCAAGGCAGAGTGATTTGTGGAAGGGAAAACATGTTAGAGGATAGATGAAATTAAATAGGACGCTCATTAGTCCTGGATAAATATTTAAGAATTGCAGCTCCCACTGAGAGCATCCCAGAGGTTTGGAGGCTCATTAAACCTGAGGGCTACTTCCACATTCACTGAACTAAAGGCAGCAGATGAACTTGACAGGCTGCTCCACAGTCTTTTTGCTATTGCTGACCGGCTGCACATCACAGAATTGTGATATGCAAAGAGGGAATGTTGCATCCAATTAGGTAAACATCTGACTTTGCAAGGGAAAAGGGCTCCCAGCATTAGATCTGGGAGCTAAAACCCAGCATTATTACAAGAATGGTTAGGAGCCATCTGAATAACACCTGGCACTTCAAACCATCAACTTGTCTACAGCACTGGAATCTTTAACAATGGATCTCACCCGCTTTACATCTAGGAGATTGATAGCACTGTCATAGCAGCAAGTTCTTAATCCCTGACATCCCCCTTTCTTGGTGATAAGCACAATGGAGAACTGCTACAAGATCCATAGTGTGTAAACTGAGTATTAAAAGCTGCAGGAAATATGGAAACGTGTTCAGTCCCCCCAGCTGAAGGCTGAACAGGACTTGCAAACTCCTGTGGCAAGCCACATGTTAACCACAGACCTTAGTGTTAAGTTGTGTGGGAGAAAAAACCCACACAAATCAGGTGACCATGGCCAGTATAAAATGAAGTTGGAGGCTACATACTATCTTGAGGGTACTTGTCCCCCTGCCCTAGTGAAAACAAGAATTTTCAGCCTCAGACCTTGGATCTTGGCTAATGCATCTATCTTCTGGCTGTGCAAGAGGAAAAAAAAAAAAGATAATAATAAAAGCTTCAGCTGAGAAGACACCAGTGATGAGCCAGGAGCTCATTAGGAAGAGCCACAGAGCACTTACTGTTAAACAGATTTTTCCACTCAACACCCTCCAAGCATTTTGCAAACCTTAATTAGTGCAGACTCACAACGTCACTTTAACAAGTAACAAATAAAGGGAGATGTTAAGAGAATTTGAGCAGCCACAGACCCACAGTTCAGTGCTTTTCCCAAATTACTATCTCCTCCGTTTGTTGGCAAAGGCCTGCCTTTCTGTATTTATTTGTGATTGCTAATTTTTTGAAGGACTAAGAGCGAGTGATGGAACCACTTGTGTGACTTGTCTTATTCAGTCAAGTCCTAGGCCCCCAACTCAAACATGCTTGCTTGGACATGAGGTAAACAAATTGATCAGCCCAGCATTATGAACAAGCACGTACGTCTCACCACATCAGAGGGGAGCTTCTGCCAGTGAAGCACCTTCATCCTCAATGTCGGTGTCTTCTTAGGGGGAGGCTGATCTCCATGTCCACAAGTAAGATGACTACACCGGGGATTATTGCATGGCTGGGGAGGTGAGAGCAATGGGGCATTTATGCTGGGCATGGGAAGGGGTGGAAGAGGCACCTTACACACAGAGGGTAGGGGTGGAGGGGCTGGCAAGAGTGGTAGCGGAGCTGGCACAGCAGACCATCCTTGGGAGGATGGGGAAACATTTTGCTGGGAAGGTGACACATTCCCTGGAGGTTCCTGCAGCTTCCCAGAAAGGCCAGTTGGTGGAGAAAGGCTCAGGTCTGTACTGGGGTTCTCCTCTTCCAAGTCCAGATCAACTTGAATGCACTTGTTCACCTTTTGAACAGATCTTCTGGACGTTGCTTTGCGGTGATTCGGGCACTGTATGCTTGGTAACAGGTTCTCTGAGGTTTGCTCCAGTCCCATTTTCTTGTTCTGTAAGACAACAAGGAGGTGCAGGGATGAGCAAAGCTCCCCACAACTGCCCATTACTACCAGGTACGACTGCAGGTTACTCTGTGGGTAAGAGAAACAGAGCAGTAACAATGACCTTCCTACTAAAGTAAAAAAGACAGAAACATTTTTGTCTGCTTTACAAGTGACATTTCATGGTAGTTTCAGCTGTGTGAGTCAGGAGCAAAGAAATCAGGCTGGCCACAAAGCTCCATTTTGACTCCTCTCAGTCTTCCTACCTTCTAGTTGTGACACAGAAAGAAGGGAAGAGAAGATGCTATTGGCATAATAAATCTTTACCTGGTTGTTTTTTTCCCCTTGTAGCTCAGCCATTCAGTGAGGATTTTTCTTTTGAAGGAGTAAATGGTTGCCTCCCAAGGAAGTCACTACAGATATTCTACAGAGAGGACTTCTGAGACAGCAGAGACCCAAGGACTTGTTCCTGAGAAGCCACACTACCACAACAGGGGGGCAGGATTTTGAGAGGAACTCACAGCACAACCTAATAAATTAAATAAGCTACAGCTGGGGAAGAGTCAGACTGAGATGCTTAGGGACCTGTGACCACACAAGGAAATGGCTGGTAAGTATTAAAATGAGTAAGATTGTCCCACTTTGCCTTTTAACCACATTTGCACCTAGGGCAAGTTTTTGTATTTGCCCTGTGACTATAGTTTCACTCAGAGCTTCGTGCAGGAGACTATGCAGAAGTCTCCAGTATGCAGGAACAAAGACTCCTAGTATGCCAGTCTTCAGCAAAATGCATGTTAGTAGATGTTGGCAGCTTTGATGGAGTTAACTGGATGGGTACTTCCATTTCTATGTTTAGTGCAGGACCAGAATCTTATTTGGTATATATACCATATTTATGTTCTTAAGGGACTAAAGTAATGTTTATGAGTGACCATTTTCCTCCTCCAGCAGTTTTAACCAACAACTCAGTCAAAACTCTGAATGGGAGCTCTATTAAAACCTCTGACTGATGCAGTTAATAATCCATCTCAGACTGCTAACGTGTCTCCTATACTTTGAAACAGTTTGTCTTTGAAGCCCAGCAGTTCATACTGAAGACGGTGTCCAGCTTTTATGGCAGCCTTGGTAAAACCCTGAACCAGTGGATTCAAGGCAAAAGAATGCAAGAAAACTTTTATTTGTGGTCTGAATCTTAAATTAGTAAGAATTACTTACATTGAAAACACTGAATGCTAAATCAACCAGAAAATAACGCTTGATTTACACTTAAAATGGAAGCAGCTAAAATAGCTAGTCCAAAGGCCTATGACAGAAAGTGAGCATTAACTCTATTTGCTGTTTACTGGAATTAATTTGTTGTTACGTTCTGTAAATATTTTGTTGCACATGATACAACACTTTCCCAAAGGTAAAGCAAGCTTACATTTAGTTTATGTAAACAACTTAATGTATCCCCTTTAGGACCTGGCAATCTTTGTGCTAAACTCGTCCAGATGTCTGTAATTACCCTAAGCAGGACAAGTGAGGGATTCAGCACTATTAAAAAGCCTAATGAGAAATATGCCACTTTCTGCTAGAAATATTAGAAGTAAATTGAATGATTAAAAAAAATATCTTATTAGAAATAGTCATCAGGTTGGTGCTGGTCTGTTCTCATGGGTAATCAGCGATAGAAGAAGAGGGAATGGCTGCAAGCTGCATCAGGGTAGGGTTAGGCTGGACATTAGGAAAAAATTCTTCCCAGAAAGAGTGGTCAGAGCCTGGAATGTGCTGCCCAGGGAGGTGGTGGAGTCACCACCCCTGAATGTTTGAGCAGATTAGATGTGGTGCTGGGGGATATGATTTAGGGGAGAACTTGTAGAGTGGGGCTGATGGTTGGGCTCGATGGTCCCAAGGGTCTCTTCCAACCTGAATGATTCTATGTTAAAATTTGGCTGCTTGTTTATTTTAATTAAGCTATTGGAGGAGTCAGTGAAAGACTATTAATTGGGAAGCTCATCTTTTTTTTTAATCAGAGCTCTCATCTAAATTGTTACAGGGTTTGTGCAAAAGAAAGTCCTGTTTTTAAAAATCCTAACAAACAAGGAATATTACACGGCGAGTATTCTTTGAATGAGAAATAGGCTTACAGTAATGTACCTCCAAAGATTATACTTCTGAGACTGTGTGGAGAAATCTGTGCTCGTAGGAAGATTAAAGCTTTGGTGTAACTTAAAGCAGGTGTAGCTTAACAATTGCTGATACTGTACAAATGAGCTTGTGGGTATATTAAAACAATTAAAATATATCTGTGTGGAATTTATGATTAGAAAAATGCAAAAATCCTTCCTGGTCAATGTATATATATTTATACACACACATTTCAATGCAGGGAGCTCTGAATGCTCAGTAATTGGCTGGCACCATTTATGCATGGCAAGGAGCAGAGATCCACTGAGCCCAGCAGCCCAGTTCTCCTGGTCCAGTTGCAATCAATTAACTTGCAATTAACTGTAAAGCTGTTTTCACTGCTCTGCTACTCTATCTTTTGTTTTATGGGGAAAGCTGCTGATGTTTGAGGACTGCCACAATACAGGCTTTCATTTCCATCTACTCACTGACTCCCTAAAAATAGGCACAATTCTTTTCAGCCTAGAAATAGAAGTTGTATTTTGATGGCATAGGGTTTATATTTTTAAGGTAGAGCCAAAAAATATCTCTTCTCTGTGCCTCGGGCCATGTAAGTGCTGTCAGTTTTTCATTTCTAGTGTTGCTGATGGGTTGATATGGGGCTATATTAATTTGTAAACTTGATTTTTTTTTTTTGTAGTTAGAAGTCCATTTGTTGGTTGTTATTATGCTGGAAAAAGGGATGTCAATGAATGCTTCAGAAAACCTGCTATTTCCTCTTGTGTGCTACTCCTAAAGGTGGTTTTGTTTTGTATTTTTTTTTTGGGGGGGGAAGTTGTCTAAAACTTTGCCCCATACACTTTCGAAATAACCATCCAAAGTGTAAGCACAAGAGTCAACACATGCAATGCAAGATGTTTGCTGGGTCCTGCACCTGGGACACACCAACCCCATGTAGTGCTATAGGCTTGGGGAACAGTGGCTGGAGCTGCCTGGCAGAAAAGGACTGGGCATGTTGGTTGACTGTGAGCTGAACACGAGCCAGCAGTGTGCCCAGGTGGCCAAGAAGGCCAACAGCATCCTGGCCTGGATCAGGAACAGTGTGGTGAGTAGGACTTCGGAGGTGACCATCCCCCTTTGCTCAGCACTGGAGAGGTCCCACCTCGAGTGCTGTGTCCAATTTTGTGCCCCTTACCATAAAAAAAGACATTGTGGTGTTGGAATGGGTCCAGAGAAGGGCAACAAAGCTGATGAGGAGTCTGCAGAATAGGTCTTATGAGGAGAGGCTGAGGGAATTGGATTTGTTCAGGCTGGAGGAGGCTGAGGGGAGACCTTCTTGCTCTCTACAACTCCCTGAAAGGAGGATGTAGAGAGGTGGGGGTCAATCTCTTCTACCACATCACAGGCGATAGGACAAGAGGAAATGGCCTCAAGTTGTGTCAGGAGAGGCTCAGATTGGATATCAGGAACAATTTTTAAACTGAAAGGGTTCTTGGAATGGGCTGCCCAGGGAAGGGGTTGAGGCACCATCAATAGAAGTATTTAAAAGACGTGTTGACATAGTGCTGAGTGATGTGGTTTAGTGATGTTTTGGTTTTTTTTTAATCAGAGTTAGATTGATGGTTAGACTAGATGATCTTAATGGTCCTTTTCAACCTAGATGATTCTATGATTTTTGAGGGTAAGAAGATGTACCACTTCCCAAAAGGCTGGAATTGAGCTGCAGGATGTATAACCCAACCAGGGAGAGGGTTAATCACTTGGTTTTGCAGATAGATAGTCCCTAACTAGTACAAAGCTTTTGTTCATTACCTCCCATTAGGCTTCATTTGCTGTGGTTTGGATCTGGGGACCTGCCTGCACTAAGAGGCTCCCAGTGTGATATTGTCCACTGGTGACTTTTCAGCAAGTGTAATTTATTCTTGGTGTTTATATTTCTTACAAGGATGAAAAAATGAGAAGCAGAAGAAATGAGGGATCTTAATCTTTTCTTGCACAGGCAATATTGTGGCTATTAGAGTCACCCGCTTCCTTGCAGATACATTCCTGTGGGTTTCCAAGGGTTTTCTGTAATCCAGGTTTGGAGGCTTCCTAAGAAAATAGCAGTTCCTTGAAAGTTACTCTCTTCCTTTTGTTTGTGTTTAGTTTTGTTTCCTTGTTTCTAATGGGGATGACATCAGAAACGAGATGGGGAAACTGAGGCACGGTGAANTTTGTTTTGTTTCCTTGTTTCTAGTGGGGATGACATCAGAAACGAGAAAAAGAAGAATGATATTTTTTGTTCTTATCACTAATTATTTCTTTTTCATCCTCATGGTACCACCTTTGTGCTATTTCTCATCCACAGTTGTCTGTATGAGTGTTTCAAAGGACACTATTTAACCCCATTTTACAGATGGGGAAACTGAGGCACGGTGAAATGGTTTGCCCACAGCTGCTTGAGAAGCCAGTGGCAGAAAATGAGTGATCTCAGTTGACTTTTCACTTAATTTCAGTGCTCCAGCAATTGAAACCTTGTTTAGTCTTTGCAATCTAGCAAGTTACCCACCTCTCCCTTATTAAGATCCAGCTACTGTTGTGCCTCCGTTTTCTCATATCAAAAAGCTGGAAGCAGTTGGAATTAAAGAAAAAAAGTGCTCACTTCTCACTGTTACTACCTCTGCTGCTGGCTGGAATGTGATTGTGAAGCCTATCTGCTTAATTAACACCTGTAGGCTCTGTCCTAGCGATGGAGTTAGTGATAAATCTCTCTAAGGGAACTGGCTGCATGTTTTGGCAGCTGGTGGGAAGGCAGAAACCTTGGGATCTGCTGCAAACCAGCAACTGTGGGTGGCAGTCGGTGTAGGGAGACTGCAGCTAAGACCCTCTTTGCTGGTCTTTGTGCCCCCTTATCCCCCAGCAGGATGAGGTTATTCAACTATTCAACCACAGAACCATGAGCAAGCATTTATAGAGCACAGGGATGGGCTGGGAGAAGGTGGGTTGTAGAGTTAACTGAGGGCTTTGTGGAGAGTAGGGATGAACTCTTCAACATGGAAAGGAATTTCAGCAGCTACTTTATTTGGGGCTTATATAGCCGAAGGAATTCGTGACAGGATATAAGAGCTTTAATCTTGGGATGTTTGCTAGGTTTGAGCTAGGTCATGGTTTGGAAGAGATTGCCATGTTGGCTTTCATTTCATTGAAACGTAGTCGTACTGTGGATTGCACCCAGACCTCTGCAGGAGCCATAGGTGGCACAGAACATGCTTTGTGGAGGTCAGGGTCTCTCCTCTGTTTTCTACACCCCTGCAAGTGAAGTAGAACAGCTGAAAGGACTTGGAGGAAGAAAAACCCTTCTGTCCTCCTTGGGGTCTATCCAATTTAGGAGGTATTTTAAAAAAGCAAGCCATTTGTCTGTGATTCAGGATAGGTTTGTAGATGGCTACTATGATGAATGTAGTCACTACCAGGGCATATTCTTCTGAGTGTATGGTATTGGTTCACCAAAAAGGATTAAGGTATAGACCTGAAAGGAGTTCTGAACTCCAACTACTCCTGTATTTTCTGAACTGTTCTGCTTCTCTTGTATCTAGTTCTTGATGAACAGAGAATCATAGAAATGTTGACTGGGGAAACCGTGGAAATGGTCTTGCCCAAGCTCCTATTCAGAAGACTATCACCACCGTTGTAGGTCAGATCAGCTGTGGTTTTGTCTAGTTCATCTGTAAAATCCTTGAAGAATGGAGACTACAAAATGTGGCAAAATGTAAAGTAAAAGGTCTGTTGCCCTCAAAGGATCACTCCTGGTAATTGTGTGCTATTGGGGGTTTCATTTAGATTACAAAATCCAGTTTAAAGCATACCAGCAGCAGACACCAGAGATCTGTTACCCTCTTTGCGTCTTCTTCTTTGGGCAAACCCTGTCTCGCTCTGGTCTCTCTGACTTTCTCCATCTATTCTTACTGCTTGCTTTGGAAATTAATTGTCACCAATTCATGACTAACCTCGCTGTGTATCATGTTGTGTGAAGCTGCATAAATACTACACAAACGCATCAGGTTCTTCTTGCCCCAGAGCAGGGCAAACCAACCACAAACATAGCATAGATGTGATCAGCAACCCCTACTTTGACAGGCTGGGAGTGTATCTGAACTGACTTGATAGGAGCTGACTTGTCACCGGGTGATTCTTTTCTTCTGGTTGGAGTAATGTGAGCTGAGTTTGCCTAAAGTCTCCATTAGGGATGAGCTGAGCCTCCTGCTAATTCCTACTGATACCTGGCTCTGTATGAATTGTCACAGGCGGTTCTTCCAAGAGCTGCTCATGCTGCAGAAAGAGAGCATTAGAGAGCCCCTAAGGTGAACTAAGAGCCAGCACAGCACGGATGAAGGAGTGAGTTACACTGACAGTGCTGGATATGCTGATTAACCTGCATTGATTGAATTCTTCTCTGGTATTCAAGGTCTGGTACCTGCTCTCACTAAGGAGTTGTAAATCTTTTACTGTACTATGGACCTGCATTTCCATTGCAAATCCTGCAAACAATGCAGGTATTCTGCAAGTTTGTCACTGTAATAACTGCAAACACCTAGAGAAGTCCAGTCACTGCCACTGCCCCATTCTGAGCCTTCTGTAGTCACGCTTCTAGGCATGGCAAAGATCTTTTTGAAATCTGGTACTGGTTTTAAACTAAAAGAGGGGAGATTTAGAATAGATATTAGGAAGAAATTCTTTCCTGTGAGGGTGGTGAGGCACTGGAACAGGTTGACCAGGGAAGTTGTGGCTGCTCCTTCCCTGGAAGTGTTTAAGGCCAGGCTGGATGGGGCTTTGAGCAACCTGCTCTAGTGAAAGGTGTCCTTGCCCAGGGCAGGGGGGTTGGAACTTAATGATCTTTAAGCTTCCTTCCAACTCTAACTATTCTATGATTGTATGATATCCTGCCCACTGCTTGACTGTGAGGTGACCAATCAAAACTTGGTTTGTGTTGGAGTTGGTTGATGACTGTTTGCTTTCAGGTACCTAAGGTGAACATAATGCAATGACTAACATGTTCACCCACTTTTCATGGCTGTGGCTATTACCACAGAGATAGAGTGAGCCATGATTTGTATGGTGCAGACTTAAGTATTGGTAAGAGTTTATATTGTACTCAGTTGACAACTGTGTATAGAAAAACAGAAATATGAAGCTGTAGATCCAGACTTTATGTTTAGACAGTATGAAAACTGGTTAATTTTGCTGAAATGGGCTCATGTATTTTTCTTTTATTTCAATTTATGCTCTCCCTTTCTGACCAGAAGGGTATTTCTCAGTCCCTTCTGCTCTACTGAATGTAGGAGGGGAGCAAAGAGTACGCTCAAAGCAAAAGAGCTTGGCATATCTTTGGATGTAGAGATTTCACCCATGCTGTAGGTACAGCGTAATGCTGTGGTGGTGCTCATGTACTAGATATAGCTCCATTCCTACACCTCTGTTTCTTTGAGAGGAAACAATGGGTAATTATTGCTAAGCATATTCAACAATTATATACTTATGTGCTTTATAAACTAGGTGGAAAATATAGGACTTTGATGGACAAATTCTGCTGAATCATACGTCTTCCCCATCCCCACAACAGAAAGGAAACTTGTCAAGTACTTACTTTATTCTAAACTTTGTAACATTTTCCGTATCGAAATTTAAAAAACCAAACCGAACAGCCAAACAAAAGCCCCCCCCAAACAAACCCTGAAAATCCATCCCATGAAACGTATCCGAATTCTGATGTGAAATACTTGGAAAAGGCTGCTGCTGATTTCTTCCATGGCTTCATTCTATCCTATAGCCAATGACTACTTAAGGAATATGCACTTATTTGGCAGATAGAAACTTGTGGTATTCACAACCCAGTTTTCATACTGAACTCCACGTGCAGTTGCTGTAACACACCACAAGAAATCTTTTGTTTTTTGAAGTCCAAACTCATTGTTGGCTTAAATGACCGCAAGACCTGTTGAAGCAGCTGCAGGTGACCTTGTTTTCACCAGCAACTAATTTGACCTTGCAATCACTGAAAAAATCTTCAGGATCATGAGCTTTATTTCAAGGTCACAAATGGAGCAAAACTGCACATCCCAGTCGAACATCCTTCTTTGACCTGATCCAATTCTGTCCCCCCCTGTTCTTAAATAATCCCTGTACTGGAAGCAGAGCGGCTCTGGAGTAATAAATTATAAATGGTGTGCATCAGCTTGCTTACTGGGACGTGATTGTATGGATAATTTAACATAGTTTTCACAGATGACTATGGAACAAAGAACCAGCAGTGGCTCAAAAATAACCCTTTTCTCCATAAACTCTTGAGGGCAGTGGAGAGAAAATGCCAAAGGCTCTCTCTTTGAAGGCCAAAGCAAGAGCAATAAAACCTCTGGCTGTGTGAAAATAGCTGCTCGCTCTAGGTGGATAATGACCCAGTTGGAGAAGTGGACACCTACTGCAACATCTGAAGAGAGCAGCCTACAGAGCATCAGCAGGTAAGGTTCTCCAGAAAGCCTGTTTGTTCCTGTGCCCTGAACCTCCAAATGACGTTGTTTCTATTGATAAAATTGTGGGATGGGGAGAAGGCTGGGCTGCAGGAACTTGCTGGAAACATGGAGGTTGCAAAGTTGCTGACAAAACCTGTTTGATACTCAGACTTTTGTAGCCTGAGGTCTAATCTGTGAGCAGAGGAGGTGAATTGAAGAGGAAAAATGACTGATACTTGGAGGATGTGCTCTAAGGCTGGAAAAAAATGGGAGGGGAAGGAGGGAGGGAAGGGGAAAGCTGTAAACGGGATGGAGACAGATCCCCAAGTCAAAGCTGGGGAAGGTTATGTGTTTCTGCAGCCCAGAATGGGGTTTCAGCTGCAATGGGGTCGTGCCCCTCAGCAGATCTCCTGAACTGAAGATGCCCATGAGCCTGCTCTCAGCTGATCTCTGCTCTAGGTAACCCCCTTCTCAATACGCTCATCGCAATGCTTCGGTTAAAATAAACCAGTGGTTTAATTCTTGGTGTAGCTTCTAACTTAGTCCAGCAAAGTTTTCAGCGTTACAAGGACGTGGCAAGTCCTATTAAGCAAAGCAAAAGGAGCTTTAGCCTGCACATTAGTCTGGCCACAGTGAGTTACCATATAAAGGCATAGTTCTGAAACATACCCAGCTCTTCCACTTGATTCATGTCTCAGCACAGTATCACACCATAGATTCAACAAACATAGATCATTTTAAACAGACAGCTCTGTACAAAACTATGGTACAAAGTTATTACAAAACTTGAGAAATAAAGCTCTGATTTTTTAAAGCACAATACTGCACATTCCCAGCTTTAAAGCAAAAGTAACACAAATCTACACCTTCTGCAGCTTGAGCACAAAGACTTCTGAGTGCAAGCAGCTGGCAAAGGCATCCAAACCCGGAGATTTCCTAAAACACAAGCTGAAAATGTGTCCAATAGAGCACTCTGGAAAACCTCTTTCTGGTGCTTTAACAACAGGAACTGTGGCCCTGGTTCTCCAGAAGCTGATGGAGGCATCTGCGCGGGCGAGAAGACTACTGCGAGACTACCGAGGAGCGTCACCTTTATTGCACGTAAGCGTCACGTAGGACCCAGACACTGTTTATATGGCCATATGTTTACTATAATGCATATTCCCCCCCCCCCCACTTTTTCTTCCCCCCCCCCCCCCCCACCATCT
>VZTM01033345.1:64369-82211 GCA_013400555.1 Jacana jacana
CCCAATTTTTCCTGCCCCACCCTGCCCCCACAATTTCCCTTGCTTTAAATGATTGAGAGTAAAAATACATTTGTCAGATCTGGAGCTTGGACCTGGTCCAATATAAATCATCGGTGAGCATAGGGAAGAAGGAACAAGACGCTTCCATCTGTGATGGTAGAGCCATAGCTTAATTTATACCCTTAATTTAGTTAGGCACTGCTATTTTAAAAATTTCTCTGAGGGCTAAATGCTGTGGTCCTTCCTTGGGCCACACTCTGCCATTGTTTCAAGAGGAGTTTGGCCTTAAGAGCAGGTTGAAAACCTTGGTTTCCAGGACAACAGGTGAGAGATCTGACCCTTTCTCTCTGTCACACACAGAGCCCTCCCTGGTCCCCACGGGTGTAAGTCACGGGCCTAGAGTGCTGAGGTCTCCAGGGAGGCTATTTGGGTCCTGGGGAAGGGAGCAAAAAGCTGGGTGAGAAGAAGCGCTTGGTCCTGGTGGGGCAGAGGTGACCACAGTGGCCTTTTGGTGATGCAGAACCTGGTTCCTGGGAAGTTGGCAGCACTCTGGGGATGTGTAAGCCATTTGTTGGACTTCCATCATTTCTTCTGCCTTGCCATGACACCTGCAGGAGGAGGGAGAAATGCAAACCATTTGCAATTCTAAAACAAAAGCGGCGCCTTTTTGCATGTGTATCTCATGGTTGGGGTGCCACCAGGGAAACCAGTTTCACATTCTTCAGATAACTTAAAACCAGGTAGTGCTAAATTTTTTATAAACTCAGTAAAAAACCTCATGTTTCCAGACTGACCCTGATGTTCAAGAGTTTGGACAACTTTGCTTTTAAGCTGGGTGCTAGTTCATTCCAGCAACCAGAGTTTTGCGGTTTTCCATGCGGAATATTGGAATATGCTTCTAGATATTAACTTGCTGAATTTACTAAGTCTAGTGGATGGGGTGAGGCTGTCAGAAAGATGGGGCAGCACCCTGTGATTTTTAAAAGCCCAGCTCACTCCATAACCAAAGCAAATGCCATTTCTGACAGACATGAAGGTGAAAGCCACAGAGGAAGATGAGCATTAGCACGATGATGTCCTCCTGGTCCATTTGAAAACTGCCCACAAAATAATACTGAGTTGGCAGGAGGGAGGGGAAGCATCAGGTTCTCTAGTATTAAAGGAAAGCAATAAAATAAAAAATATTAAAAGGAAAAGCTTGACTCTCAGACCCCGCTGTCTCTTTGCTGTGTGTCATCTGCTTGCAGGGAGCGCTGTGACCCCCTCCTGCCCCTTCCTTCCCTCCCTCCACACCAGGCTGTGGGCTTGGAGCCCTGATGTTTGGTTTGTTCTTTTATTTTCTAGGGAATAAATCAAGTCGATTTGCCAGCAGGGAAATTGCCAAAGCCTGGTCGCTTATGGGCTTGTGCTTTCAAGACTTTTGTTTCCCCTAAACCTTTCCAAGTGTCATGAGGATGGGAGGAAAGGACAAAGGGAGTGGCACAAACAGATGTGAACGTTCATCCACAGTGATTCTCTAGGGTCTAAGAAGGCCAAGAGCACCTCCCCTGTGTCCAGGCGTTTGTGCAGTCCCTACTCTGAGTGTTACATGGTCCTTCTTCAAGCTTTTTTCTGACTTGGTTGGGAATGAGTTGAGGTGTTACCAGGGCACACGCAAATACAGTGTGACCACCAGTGCTTTCATTCCACCGGAAAACCAGCTAAACCACTTCTTTCAGGAATATGCCGATAATGTGGGATGCCGGGGATGCCATTCTTTGGGTATAAAAGCTGTCATTTAAAGGATAGTGACATTAAAACAGAAACTGTTGCATAAGACCTTGCAGTCAAGGTGAGGCAAGAGCCAAGGAGCTGATTACAGCAGGTCTTTTACTGAACTATTATTTATTTATTTATTTATTTTTATTCTTTCTGAATATAATTTCAGAGTCACAGGCTGTTCCTGGGAGGCCAGACCCTGCCCTTACCCTCTGCTGTCACAGAAGCTCTAAAAAACAGGCAAGGAGATTGAGTCTTGATGCCTGCAGCTGGATCTGCATGAGAAGGAAGATTCCTGTGGCTTCACTGAGACCCAGCAACTTCCAGATCCCACCAATCAGCCAGAGAGAGAGAGACATGCCCCATATGAAAAAAGAATTGGTGTGTTTGTGCTGTGACCAGAACAGACACTTGGGCTTGGGCCAAAAAATAAGAGGTAATGTCTCTAAATAAAGTAAAAAAATAATAATGAGGTGGAACATCCTGGGAAAGAACGGGTTTCATGGGGCTCTCCCATCTGTTTGACGGGGAGCACTCTGCTTGCTGAGGCCATTATGGCAAGAGGGACAGCCTTCAGGTGAGGAAGCACCATGGCTGGAAACAAAGAGAAGGAACGAGATGCTTGTTTCTGCCAGTCTTGCCAAGTGACATAAAGACGGAAGCGGAGGAAAAAGGGAACAGCAGGTTTCTAGGTACTGCTTTTCCATGCGTGCCTCTGTATTGCCCTCCTACATCTAAGGAGAATTCAAAGTGGTCCCTATCTCTATTTTTTGTTCCCATACAATTTTTTTTAATATTTAGGCCTGCATGCTGAAATCCCTGTGCTTAAAACATATCAAACATGAGTTACTCTTAACTTGTGCTTTCAGTTGCCCTCCTTGTGCAGCGTGACCGCTGCTCCGGACGGATTTTTCTTACCTGTGCGTTGCTGCTGCTATTTTCTGTGCCTGCTGTAAATATTCCTTTGGATTTTTAAACCAACAGAGCTATTCCCCTTTTCCACTTGATGCATTCCTGTGGTACCACAAGGAAAGGACCAAGAGGAAGGCAGGAGTACTCAGGACTGTAACTACCCATTTTATAGCTCGTTTTTCTCCTGCTAGCAATGATGCTTCAGGTGCAGAAACAAAAGCAACCCTGGGGGGAAATCCTGCAGAAATTCCCTTGTTATACCTCCCCAGGGGATGGGAAAAGGACAGGGCTCCCAGCCCTGGGCACTGGGGATGCTGGAGAATAAATACATTCCTTTCAGGAAGTGCGGCAGAGCGAGATTTGACGTTATTGATTCAGTTCATAAGAGATGCTCATCAGCATGGAAAGGACAATGCGTAACTATGCAATTTCAGTACAGCGGGTGTTCCAACTGTTTCTTTTTCTTGCTTTTCTTTCCACTTGCTGTAAAAACAGGCGAAGTTTTGCAACACAAAGTCTCGCCCTGAACCTCCTTAAGTTTTCTTTTGAGGGGCCAACTGTATGTTGCCAGCATCAGTGAAGGACGCAGGGAACTAGCTACACAGTTTCACTAGAAATTGGGTTTACCTGTATTATTTTATTAATATTTTTTTTCTGGCAACCAAAGCCAAATGACCTGTCATCATCCCAGAAAGCTGCGTGAACGCACATGAGAAGTATGTGTGGTCTGTTTGCTCCGATGGACTAGGTTGTGGGCAACTCGGGAACTCAATTTGGTTTTGAGTTGGAGCTGGTATCTCGCCCCAACTAGTACTTCTCTTTGGGTCCAGTGTTTTATTCCCTTTTCCTTTTGCCTCTATTTAAATGGGTGCTATAGCAAATGGCTACCAGCAAGCCGACCAAATATTGTTCTTTGCAGGAGGCAGGTACTGAAATTGCATTTTTACAGTTTTTGAGAAGATGATGGAATCAAAGCAAGGACTTTGTTTATCACACCAAGCTGGATTCACTTGGTTAGAATAATGACTTTTAATTATCTGCAGGGAAAGGTGGTTTGGCTGCTGCTGACACAGAGGACAGGCGTGTGGGTTGTGACCCTGTGTCGAGCGGAGATCAGCACTGACTCCACTCAACGCAAGATCAACACCCTGGAGAGTAAAAATCAAGAGTAACAAAATTGTTTTACATGTATTTGTGATTAGACACAAAGACAAGAAGCTTAGCTGGTATGCTGAATAACAATTAGGTCTGTAAAGTCCCGATGCTGTGGTTAGTTCACATAAAAAACACCTTTGCAAGTTTACATACCTCATTGTGTCACACAACCTTTTTTTGATTTATTATCTCCAGTATCAGTCTCAACCTCTGCTTTTAAATAAAAGAGAGACACTAAATATATTGGGTCACAGCAAGGCAAATGTAACAACAGGGAACTTAACATTGCCTAGTAACAGTGGAGATGTTCCTAAGGTGACATCCCTGGATGCCCAGGGAGCCCTGAGGCTTTTGCAGGAGTCAGTTCCTCCAAACCAGAAATGCTAATTCCAGATGCCAGGAAAGCATCGCCAGGGCTGAGAGCCTGGGGTGCTCCCACTGCAGCAGCTCCTTCTGCTGCCTCCTGGGAAGCAAGTTTGGGAGCCACTGCTCCAGGAAACCACTTCTGGTTTGTGCCTTGTTTTTTAACTAGGGGAAAGTGGCACGTTTATAAACATAAATAACTACAACCCCAGGGTATGCCAGCATTATAAGGGTAAGTCTCTTTGTGGTAGATGCTCAACCCATGTGGCTTTTCCTTTTTCCTTTCTCTTCACCTTCCTAGGAAGGAAAAGCATTAAACATTGATTGAAAGAGTTCCTGCCCATTTGGTTGAATGGCAGGATCTTGCAGAAAACAGCCTTTGGACAGTATATCGCATCTTTCTAAAGGCTGACAGACCCATGTGTTTTCCCTATCAGGCACTTCTAATTTGGGATTGAAGTACCCACCCAAGGGTGGCTTCAGCTCAGTAGAGTTTGAGGGACTCGGAGGCACTTTCCAGGTTTGGGACTGGCTGTGGATTTTTGCCTTGGGGCAGAGACCTGGATGACTCCATGCCTTTGGCATCCCGAGCTCTCTGCTGGCACCAGCCCAGTGCGAGGGACTGGTTCATCCACCCAAATATGAGCCTTGGCACAAGCATCAACAAGATGCTCTTTTTTCATCCTTGGCTTTCTCCCCTCAACCGCAGTGATGGCTTGAGGGTGTGATGTTCAGGGGCCACCTGAAGTACCCCTGGGGCAGGCTGTCAGGTCCCTGCAGGTCTTTGCAACCAGGCTTAGGAGAGGAAAAACCAAACAACTCCAGGGCAGCAGGAATGGTCCTGCCTTTATGTGTTTATAAGTAGCTGAGAGGGGGTGATCGCTGATTAAGCACCTAATATTAACAGCTCTTAATCACTGCTCTGGAGTCTAATGGAGCTCTTGTTTGCACATAACTGTGCCTTGTAGCTGTCTTTAGCACACTTGACAGATGTGCTTATTGCCATCTTTACTGCATGTGTAATGGGCTTTTTAATTATTGATTCATCATTACCTCTTTATAAACTACTTATAAATGTCAAGAGGATGAACAATGCTTGTGTTTTTCTTCTCAAGTCTCTTTCAGGTTTAAAAAAAATATAACAAGTCCAGGAAACAGCATGGCTCTAGGGGCAGGGTGCACTGGCCCTCAAGGTGAGGAAGAACAGATTTACACAAATATATGGGGAAGCTTTCCCAGTTTAACTCCCCAGTAGCCCAACCGAGGGCTAAATATAAAATGGCCTACCTGAGTAGCTTTTGCTGTGCCTCTTCTTCTTCCTTCGTTTCCCAGATGACCTCTGCTTTTCCCTGTCAGTGTGAGTTTGCCCTGGGGGAAGTGTTGCTGAACAAGAGGAGTCGGTGGCTGGTTCCTCTGAAAAGGACTTCTCTTGAGAGGTGTCCAACAGCGAGTCTGTACCAGGGTCTTCATTTTCCTTTGCTACCTCTTTCGACTCTGCCCAGTGAACCTCATCACATGGAGCAGACTGAGTACTGCCAGGGTCCACTCTGGTCTCCTCTGCCAGCTTATAGCTCTCTGAGCCATCAGCTGGGCATTCCTTCTCCTGGCCTTCTGAGATGGACCCATTGAGTTGGTCTATCGGGGCATTGTCTGAGCTTCTGCTCACAAACTTTATCTCTGTGCTTATGTTAGCAGCGGAGAAGGTGATGGAGCTACTCTTTGTGCTTGGCTGGATGCTTGCCCAGTTGTTTGCCTGATCCATCCCAGCACCTGGCATGGGCTGACTGGCCCCATCAGCCTCCACCACTCTCACCGAGGGGCTTTCAGTCCGTGACTCTGGTGGCAAATTTCCTCCAGCATTGTTTTTAGGTAACACCTGGTTTGAAGCATCTGTAACATCTCCACCTGATTCTGTCAGGGCACTAGTTGGGGGGGAAATGCTTTCTGAGGGATGACCATCCTTGTTTTGCTTGGTCTTGTCATCAATCTGCTTTCCTGCTGCTTGTGAATCCTTAATGCTTTTACCTTTAAACAAAAAACAAGCAATCAGCTACGGCTGCTGAGTTGCACCTGGGATCAACCAACGTGTTTCTACCACTGCAGGAGGCTGCAAGCAAGGAGCTGCCTGTGGAGGGTGCACTGAGCCTAAAGCAGCTATCGAAAGGCAGCACCATTTTAACTCTTTGCTGTGGAGGGTGTCTTAGCTGCCAACCGACTGATTTCCATGGAAGTCCCAGGACTCACAAAGTTGCCTGAAGCCTATGGGAGGAAAAGGGTCCTGTGAGGTCCTGAACTAGCTGAGACTGCTTTCTTGATCAGCATGAGGACTTCAGAACTGCCCATCATCCAGACTAACCCTGCCCTTGCAAAACTGGTTTAGGAGACCCGCAGTGCACAAATCAGGCCATATGGTCAGCCAGTGTCTTTGGACTTATCCAATGTGCACTGACACCAAGGTCAAGAGACCAAAGGAAGGCTAAACCCATGAGCTGTCTCCTAGCAATCAATTAAGGGACTTGGGTCCTTTCCCAAACAGAGTTTTCTAATCTTTTCTTAAGAGCTTCCTTAGACCCTCAAATGTAGACCAAGACAGTGCGCAGCAGTCTCCAAGGCAGTAACAAGCCATGCTGAGACTCAATAGCACTGAGGGGACTGATGCAGATGACACCAGTGCCCCATCAGCATGGTTCTGTGGCTAACTGGTGGGCCGTGCTTCTCAGGGGGTTTATCAGCATGGGTGCAAAGCCACGCTGCTCCAAGCTGCTGCTAATTCTGGGACAGACCTGGCTGTCAACAGCTCAGGGCTCTCTGCTCCTCTTCTCCAGGGCACTGGCTGCAAAGCCTCCATAAATAAAATGCCCCAAATGCAAATGCAAAGGCTTCTTGCTTGTGTGCTTGAATGAGGCTGGGAGGCAGATGGGAATGACTAGCTGCAGGTACTATTGGGTCTGTGTCCTTACCAGCCTGGCTGTCCTCAGGACTCTCTGCAGGCAAGGTTTTGGTAATTCCATCCGACTCATTTCGGTTCTTTGTCTTTCTCAGCGTGAACCCTTTCCGTATGTCGGCCAGCAGCGCATCGATGACACACACCTCCTCCTGCTTCACCACCCCCTTCTTAACTGGGACAGAGAGACAGAGATGAGTGTTAAATCTGCCCAGGAGATGGAACAGAAGGAGACTTTGCAGTGATGTTGCTGGTGGATATTGCTGTCCCAGTACAGGCAACCACTGGGCAAAAGCAAGGCAGCCCATGTTCTGCGCCCCTGCAGCAGCCTGTCCTGGCTGAACTCAAAGGGTTTGCCCCAAATCTTGGATGCTACAGGCTGCCACCAGTGGCACCAGCTTTGCCTGGACCTGTGGCATGACCTTAAAATACCTCATTTGCTATATCTGTGTTGGTGGGAGCACTTTTTGGAGGGGAGGCAGGGATAGAGTTTCCCTCTATCTTGATTTTTTCTTTCCTCTCAGCTTCTTCCAATTGTACTTTTCAGTGGCAGCTTTTGTTTTCATCCAGAGAAAGGCAGATGTAAGTTATCTGCAAGATTTTGGGGACATTAAGTAGTGTGTGGTAAAGTGTATACAGGGATTTAGGAGCGGGGAGAAGTCAAATGGTTCTTGTTAGATTTGTGATTCAAAAGCTATGTTTAGAAACTGAAAAAGTTAACTGAAATGTTTCAATTTTATCATTTTGTTTCCTCTGCTGTTCAGTCAGAAAACCTCAATTTAACTTCTCTGCCCAGTTGCAACTGTGCAAAGTCAATTCTTAGCTGTGGCTCTAAGACACCTAAAAGCTTTTACTCAGCCAGCACCTGGAAACCCATAAAATAAATTTCCGTTACTGGTCCATTAAGCAGGACCAGCAAAGAGCTCCTATCAGCTCCACCTCTCTTTTTTTGAAGCCCTTTCAGATACTCACTGACTTTCCCATTTTCTCCCTTCTGTCTTTTCCCCTCCTCCTCTTCCAGTTGTTTCTTCCTCTTCTCTGCTTTGGCAGCTTGCTCCTTTCTGTCCTTGTTTTCCTGCAGCGAGGAAATGGGGATAGGAGAAAGTTGGCTAAAGGTCTGTCAGAAAAGCCAGTGAAGAGAAAGAAGATCTGCAGGTGGTTGCAAAGGAGGAAGAGAAATTCTGGCCTTATTCCATGCAGTAGATAAAATGGGTGTGGAGAATAAGGGCTGTGTTGCCAAGAGGGCGAGAAGGAGACCACTGGCTTGGCCAGGATTCTGCCACATCCCAGTAGGAGGTGGCGGTGGTCATCTGCCCAACATAGTTATCTACCACTCTGCAGATCTTCTGCCTGACTTCTACATGTGGTAAAAGTGGAAGGCTCTGAAGCCACAGTTTCCTCCAAATTGGTGGCTTTTTTCACTACACATTCCCTTTCTGAGTCTGTTTGCTCAGGTTGGAGCAAAGGGTTAAGTTTTATAAGGCTGTTCTCTAAAGCTTACACACTTGACACCAAAGCATCTTTGCAATTCTGCACATGAAGCTGCACCAAAATGAGACATCACCAGGGCCTGGAACAGGCCAGGAACACCAGTGCTGCATGAAGGTGCAATGGAGCAGGGATAAGACACCCCTTCCCCAGGTGACCTCATGCCAAGTGCTGAAAGGAGGAGGCTGTAACCAGAACCTTCCCCCCTACGAGATCTGGTGCCAGTCCCTCCCCTGTCTGTCAGAGTGGACACATGGACCAGTACTAGCGCTGGTCCTAGTACAACAAATGCACAGATGCCAACCTTCAGGGCTCGGATGAAGAGATCTCTGAAGGTCTTCATGGTGCTAAATATGTCCTCTAAGGACAACTTGCTTGGGTCTTCACAGAGATAATTGGCAAGTTCTTCTCTCTTCCTTTCAATGTTTTCAAATTCTTCTTCCAGCTTTCTGGAGGCATCAATGCTATCCTGAAATGCATTTAATATACACAGTTAAACACCATCCAGAGGACAATGAATGAAGTGCACTTAAAGAAAAAAATATGTCAATGTGAGAGCTTAGAGCAAGACTTTGGGCCCTGGCATTTAACTGAAGTAGAGCTTATACAGTGGGAAGAAACTAAGAACTGCGGATAATCTTTGCTCCTCGTGACTGTGCTGTGCCAGTTTACAGGGGTGGCTTCAGCAAGACATAAAATCATAGACTCATAGAACGGTTTGAGTTGGAAGGAACCTTAAAGATCATCGAGTTCCAACCTCCCTGCCATGGGCAGGGACAACTCCCACTAGACTAGGTTGCTCAAAGCTCCATCCAACCTGGCCTTGAACAATTCCAAGGATGGGCATTCACAGCTTCTCTGGGCAACCTGTTTCAGTGTCTCACTACACTCACAGTAAATAATTTCTTTCTAATATCTAGTCTAAATCTCCCCTCTTTCAGTTTAAAACTGTTACCCTTTGTCCAGTTGCTTCACTCCCTGATCAAGAGTCCCTCTTTATCTTTTCTGTAGCCCCCTTCAGGTACTGGAAAGCTGCTATAAGGTCTCCCTGGAGCTTTCTCTTCTCCAGGCTGAACAAGCCCCACTCCCTCAGCTTGTCCTCACAGCAGAGGTATTCCAGCCCTCTGATCATCTTCCTGGCCCTCCTCTGGGCCTGCTCCAACAGGTCCATGTCATTCCTGTTTTGAGGACTCTCTGGAGCTGGACACAATACTCCAGATGTGGTCTCACCAGAGCAGAGCAGAGGGGCAGAATCAACTCCCTTGACCTGCTGGCCATACTTCTTTTGATGCAGCCCAGGATGTGGTTGACTTTCTGGACTGCCAGCGTACATTGCCAGCTCACGTTGAGCTTTGAAACCACCAGGACCCCCAAGTCTTTCTCCTCAGGGCTGCTCTCAATCCGTTCTCCTGGGATTGTCGTGTCCCAGGTGCAGAACACTGCAATTGGCATGATTGAGATTCATGAGGTTTGCATGGGCCCGCCTCTCAAGTCCATCCCAGTTCCTGTGGATGGCATTCCTTCCCTCCAGCCTGTCAAATGTGCCACACAGCTTGGTGTCATCAGCAAACTTGCTGAGGGTGCACTCAATCCCACTGCCCATGTTGCCAACAAAGATGCTAAACAGCAGCAGTTCCAATGCTGCCACTGGGAGCTGCCGGAGTTTCCCTGCTTCAGAAAGCTCAGGAAAAGCCCCTTTTTGCTGTGATCACCTGGCTCCGCTATGGATGTGCTGGCATTGGAGTTGTCGGTCTCAGCAAGTGACCTTTTTTTGGCTCTGAAAAGAGCTGTTGGGTTCAGGAGGAGCTGAGGTTTCCTGCCTGTTTTGGTTACTTGGTGACCACCTTGGAGCCCTTTGAGGCAGCGTTGACTGTCTAGAAGGAGGAGGCAGACAGCCATCTGGATCTTCTGGGAAGTGACAGGTGGAAGGCCTCACCAGCGATGCTCTCAAAGATGTCATTGATGAAGGAGTTCAGGATGCCCATGGCCTTGGAGGAGATACCAGTGTCTGGGCACACCTGCTTCAGCAGCTTGCAGATGTAGATGGAGTAGCTCTCCTTGTGGCTGTGTCACCACTTCTTGTCACCTTTCTTCTGCCTTTTTTGGAGCCCTTCCTGGGGATCGGCACCTATTTGGCAGGTTTGGGCATGGAGCTGCGGGGCCAGTTCAACCTCATGGGACAGAGTGGAGCTCTGATGGAAAGCTCTATGAGAACCTTAATCCCTGCAGATGGTCTTTACTCTGGTGACCCACACAGATGCTGAACACCTTCACTAAAGCGAGTTCACACAACAGAGCAGAGAGAGCAGCTGGGGCAGGGGCCTTAAGAAATGGCCTCTCCACAGTCATCTAGGCTTGGGGTGGGGTTGGCAAATAAACACCATCACAGCCTACCTCCAAATCTGAGAGCACGTCTTGTGGCTGTACTTTCTACCCTCTCATGAGCCTCCTCAGCTGCATAGGTACCACACACTTGCCCCTGTGTGTGTAATGTGGAAGATATAAGGGGGTTCCATTACTGACCTGGATAGGTTTCTCATACTGTTGTTTCACATCATCATTTGATGATAAAACTTTTCGCTGAAGCTCCAGCAACTTCTTTAAATTGGCACCAGACTCCGTGCGTATAACATCAAGATTAATTCTGAAATCACACAGAACCTCCCCATTAGTTGATAATCCAGTACCCTGTGCTGACCAGAGGACACTTCTGAGACAGCAGTGTCATTGTCCCTCTGCTTCCCACTATTCCACTGAACTGAAACCAGAGCTCTGACCTCTCTATACAGTCTGAGCTCATGAAAACCAGCCTTTCTCCACACCACTTAAGAAAACACTTCTAGGGCTACCTACAACTTTGTCTACTGAGTAGATGAATGCCCCCCAGAAGTCCACCCATTTAAAGGGCTGTTCTTCACCCTCAGAGCTTGGCATTAGCTCACTTCCTCTGGTTAAAAGCACTTTGGAAATGTTTCTGGGTAGCTGGCCTTCAGAAGCTCCTGCTACCACAAAGGCAGTGCAGATTTTGAGATATCTTGGGAGGCAACATTAACTCAATGCTCTGCAAATTTCAGCCCTAAGCGTTGCCAGCTGTGGCAGAACTGTTATATATTAACGAGGTTTCAGCATTCACCAAGCAAATCTTTCAGTTAAAATTGAAACATCTTGTTGATGTGCTCTACCAGCTGTGTGTGTCCTAATTTCTGGTACATTGTTGATGTGTATGGGCTTTATTTTTGTTTTTAATTTGAAGGAAGTGACACACAATCTTACCCTGCTGCTTTTGAAACATATTCAAGATCCTTTGGCAGTTCCAGTAGGTCCGTGTGGCTGTTTTCTACTTCCTAAAGCGGAAGAAAGAAAGAAGTATTATTTGCTGTGTGGTGGGATCTGAGAGGAAGCTGGGGGGAAGAGACATGGGCAGATGTGCCTGGGAAGGATGACTACACCGTGTCCAGCTGCTCCCCCCTCTTTGCCTTGCAGAGCTGAGCCACTTTCAAAACAAGACAGCATGCTCAGAGTGGAAAGGCATTGCTTCTGGGCTATAAAAACATACAAGAGGAGTGAATATTGAGAAATACTCATAGTTCAAAGCAAAGATGGCTTGCCACTGAGCTCTTCTTCTACCCTCCTCTGAGACATCTACTCTTGACCATGGGAGGAGGCAGGACTGTGGTTTGATGCAGCCTGACACCTCCTATGGTCCCACGAGGGTATCAAAAGGGCTTGAATCTTATTTGCAGGATTTACTTTCATGGCTGAAGCTACTGCTAACTAAAGCAGGGTTTGAACACGCATAACTGGAGTGGAGGGGCCTTGATGAATGAAGGTGGCAGAGCAGAGCATGGAGAAATGAGAAACAAAACCAACCCAGCCATACAGGGAATTAGAAAGCCATGGGGGCCAGAGGGGAGGTGAAAAGCTCAAGCATCATCTGGTGGAAAAGGGATAGGCCATGGAAAGGCCTAGGTCAGGGGTCAGTTCAGCCCTTGTGGGAAAAGATGCTGGAGGAAAGCAGAATGAGTGTTAAAATAAAGAGCTTCCTGAGTAGTGCCTAGAAGCAGCCTCCACCAGCCTAAGTGATTCAAACTCTCCCAACTTGTGATGCTCTGCAGTAGCCAGGGAGGGTATGGACATGAGCGTGTGGCATTAATTGAAAGCAAGCAGGAGAAATGGTTCATCCATGATAAAAATCCTCTTCCTTCCCTATCTCCCAGGACTTGGCAGTGGTACCTCCAGAATATGGTGGAGCAGTGTAATGCGGGTTTGGTTCGCTTTGGTTTCTGTAAGTTTGAGTAAAGTGCTGATTTTAAACCCATCGGCGTTGCCCGTGTGGCTTCCCTATAAGAGAGAAAGAAAGCAGATCTAACTCCTGTGTCCACCCAAATTACAGCCCAAAATGAGATCATCCAGATACTGTAAGGGGGGGAGAACAAGAGAAAAGAAGTCCTTACATAGTTCAGAAAGTTTCCAACTTTGAGAATCAGTTGACAAAAGAGCGGCAGGCGATGACTGTTCAGAAGATCTGAAAAACATCAAGGACTTTTAAACAAAAGCCTCTGTTACATCAGAAGATTTCTTAAACTGCAGTGAAATTTGGCTTATGAATTCTACAAAACCAAATCTGATTTTTTTCAGCTTTGCAGGTCAATGGCCCAACCTACAGAGAACTTGATCCTATATGGATTTAATCCCACGAGTTGGGCTTAATAGAAGTTGGGTTTTTTTTTTACTTGCCTTTCTTTCTTTCTTTCTTTCTTTACATCTGATCTCTCATTCCTAAGGGTAAATAAGCCGGAGTTGGACCCTCCTCGCTAACAGCCATCAACTTGCTGCCTTCCTTGGAAAGTACCCTGAAATTACCCTGGTGTGGGCGAGGATAACTGGGCTGTCATTTCAGTCTCACAGACTCCGTTCAGCTGTGCGGCGAAGCCGGTTCTGACAGCCCTGCGATTCTCTGCCAACTGCTAAAACCAGACACCCTCAGCCTGCTTTTGGTTTCACATGGTGGAGGTGATTATCTGGGCATGAAGGGTACAGTCCCCATCCTTGCTACTAGGAAGCTGGGGTGATGTGCTTTCTGAAGCACTCAGCTTTGAGGCAAGAAGAGCTCCAAAAGGAGAAGAGAGCTGCTGGAAAGAGACTTTTCTGGGGATGCTTCAATTTATCCCAGCAGGCAGCTGTAATTCCAGCTGGAAAACCCCTCAGCTGGAGTTGGGGGAACCGGCTCTTTAGGACAGGTGGCACTTGACAGTGCCAAGGAGAGCATCCTGCTCTCAGCAGAGTGAGACCTGAGGTTTCTGCCACCCTGAAGCTGAAACTTCTCCATGTACTCACAAAATTGGAGCATCAGCAGTTTATAGCCCAAAATAACAACTTTTTCCATCTGGGTCTGTTTGTAGGCAGGGAAAAACTAAAGCATTCACCACTTTCTGGGGGAAGTTTGGGGTGTGCGTTTCTGGCAGCAGCAAAAAAATTGCTGTGTGAAGGTCTTAACATGGCAAATTAATGCTGAGTGAATTAGCTGTAACTGGCCCAGCTCCACCGTCTTTATTCAGCTCCATTCAAAGGGCTGACAAGCTTCCAAATACTTCACTGTTGAAAGAGTTTCAGAGGAATACAGCTGCTGCAGAAAAAAAGAGGCTTGAGGGTGAGAGAAAACGATCTCTGGTCCTATTATGGGTTCTGACCATCAGTGGAGATACCCAGAGCTGCATTCCGAATTCTGCCGTGAACCAATGAATGGACCACAGAAGAATTTTGGGGTGTGTGTGTGTGTGGAGGGGCTGAGTAGACTCTGAAGAGTTCCAGGGGAGGTTTTTTGAGGTTTACAGGTTACTGTCATAAATAAAATCAGGTAATTTACCTTCGCAGGCTCTCCTGATGGCTTCAGCTTTCGGCTGAATCATGTCCAGCACAACGGTGGTCTCCTCACAGACCAGCATACATTCAATGCGCAGGTGGTAGCTAAGGACAGAGATTGATTCAAAGTTTGAAGGCACTGTGATCTTGGCCAATGCAGTGGCCCTCTTCCCACATCACTGGTAAAGCTGGCAACCCCACGTTGTGGCCAGTAACAACATCCACATCAATCCAGCATCTGTGGCTTGTGGAGGGAGGCAAAGGGCTGCCGCTTGCCTTGGGGACCAGTAGGGGTGTAGTTTCTGTTGACACGCTGTGACCAGCAAGGACAAGACTGACCACGCTAGGAGATACGGACTCCCCCTTCTTGGCACTGCATTTAGCACTGCCTTTCAGTATGTTACAGGGCCTCCTTGGGCAGGTCTGACCTGGGGTCTGGGCCAGCTTCTGCTACTTCAGAGGGAGAGGAGGTTCAGGAGCAGCAACAGCCCTTCATCTAAGGGCAACAGGGAAACGGATGGCTTTAAGGTGGAAGGGGGAATCCACTAGCTATATCCATGAGCATCTGTCAGTGAGGATCCTAAAAGCAACTTCAACTTCCCAGTGGTAAACCCAGAAAGGGATTGGGTTGAAGTTCGTGAACAACATCCTTACCTGGGAATCTGAAGGAGGAGAAGATAAAACTGATCTGCATTTGCTAGCTTTGATTTCTCTTCTTTGAAGGCTTTCAGGTTTTCTATCTAATAAGAAATAAAGAATCAAGACTGCAGGACTGCACTGTATGTTCAATGCTGTGAACTAAGGGTACCATTTTTCCTCCTGACCTCATGCTTTTCAGGCAGCAGCTTCAGCAACTGCTTCAGAACCTCAACGTCGAACTTGGCCCGGTCCCCGTTCTGGACCATAGCAGCCACCTCTTCGTTGGAGCTGCAGGGAGGAGGAGCAGAGTCAGCCATCACTGAAAGCACCCTCTTCCACAATTGCACACTATTGAGGCATGTGTCTGCACAAGTGCTCCCACTTTCCCTAGTGAGAGCAACGATAATCCAAAAGGAAAGCTACATCCCCAAAATCAGGACCTGGATCCCTGCTACACCTGAAATTTTGTTTCTGGCCATGGACGAATGACTCAAGGCAATTTGTGTGACTGCCCCTGGGCATTTGATTACCTTAAAAAAAATTAATTAATTCTTAACTCTTCTCCATTGGCCCTGTTTTGAGGAGGGTTTCAACCTCCAGAGGTGTCTCACAGTCTAAGTCTCCCAAGAGTCTGTGCTGCAACTTCATCTGTAACATGGGAGATTGTAACGCCTTTTCCATCTTACAGGGATGCTGTATGTAAAAATGCAGTTAAACCCCTAAACCCAGTATTATAAAGACAATATAGAGCAAACTGGGAAATGTTCAGGTGTTTTACTAACACAGAACACCAAAGCTAGAATAGATTTCATGAGGACCTTCCAGACACTATGCAAAACCTGCTCAAAGTTTTGTCAACTGTCACGAAAATTGGCCGTATCTTACCATTTAAATTGCTTCAAAAATATGTTCAAATTGAGACTTTTCTTGGAGTCCAAAAATGTGATCTTCATTAAAGAAAAAGAAGATATCTCGTATTAGATGAGCTCTGCAGTGATCTTTATTTGAAAGAATGAGAGGGACCTCCTCACCTCCTTTGGTTCTGCCTTCACTGGTGTGGCCGTTTTCTCCTTGGGGGTTGGTTGTGGAAAGCAAAACAGCTGCTCTATGCTTGTGTAGTTGGGCTCGATAGTTTCCTCACTGCTGCTGCTCACCGAAGCCCACATTGAGTGACTTTCTGAAAAAAGAGAAGGTGTTCAGACTGGCTCCAAGGACAGCTGAAAGCTCCTGGCTTTGGGGGCAATGGGAGCTGCTAGAAAAGAAACTTCTCAGAAGATGGATGAAATACAAAGGGTCTCGGCCATTTCTTTCCTAGTCATTGAATCAGGGAATTGTCAGAGCTGGAAGGGACCTCTAGAGATCATCCAGTCCAACTCCCCTACTAAAGCAGGATTGCCCAGAGCACATCACTCAGGACTGCATCCAGGTGGGGCCTGAAGGTCTCCAGAGAAGGGGACTCCACACCCTCCCTGGGCAGCCTCTGACAGCGCTCTGGCACCCTCACCAGAAAGAAGTTTTTCCTCATATTTGAATGAAACCTCCTGTGTTACAGCTTGTGCCCATTGCCCCTTGTCCTATCACTGGGAACCACTGAAAAGAGTCTGGCTCCATCCTCCTTCAACCCACCCTTCAGATACTTATAAGCATTAATAAGGTCTCCCCTCAGCCTTCTCCAGGCTAAAGAAGAGTCCTGTGGCTTATGTTCTTTTTGCTTCCTCACGTCTTAGCTGAGGGATTGGCCACAACCTGGCTGTTTTCTGATTGTGACCTTCCTCCATTTTTCATGTTATAACCAAGCCTCCTTGTACAATGCTGGTTATAGGACTGTTTGAATTCCCACTGCAGTTTCTTAAACATCTTTTTCTTAAATGAAAAAAAAAACAACCCATCACCCAAATGAGCCTGTAGAAGTCTCCACTGAAATAATCGCAACAATTAACTGCTCCTAGGATCGAAAAGATGCTTTATTTAGACTCCACCTATGCCAGCTTCCATGCAGTGGATGCTTTGTTTGTTGAGGACAAAGTTGATGTTGCCTGTCCTGGCTTCTTCTTGCATTTCGTACTTCTTTTTGGATCCACTAGGACAGGGAAATGTAACCCCAAAATCAAGAGACAAGCCAATGTTTCTCATGGGCCTCTGGCTTTCCCAATATCCTTCTTGAACTGTGATGTGATCCTTATCTGCACTCTTTAGTATGCTTTAATATGACTTTAATATATCCAGATGCAAGTACAGATGAACCAGAGGATTAAAGTCTGGGGGAGCCCAGATCAGAGCCTGTTGAGAACTCAAGTCTAAGCCATGTCATGGTGGATTAGGGAAATAGTCCCATCCCTCCCTCCGTCTTTTAATTTTGAAGTATTTTAGTTATAAACAAGTTATTCCAAACTACGGATTTAGCTGGAATGGATATGATACGATATGATATGATATATTCGTATTTTCATGCCACTTTCATTTATCTAAGCTCTGGAGGTCGGAGGTCAGAGGTAAGGGAAATCAGGGAAGTTCTGTATCTAAATGCAGTCAACCACATTTGATAAACTCAAAGATAGTGTCATCCTTAAAGCAGCAGTGACTTTATGACAGAAGCACCCACCTCTCACCACGTTGGAGGGCAGCTTCTGCCAGTTCAGCTTTTTCATTCTCAACGTTGGCGTCTTCACCGTCTTGCGGGTAGGCCTGCCCGAGCCAAGGGGACAGCTGAACTGGGAGGCC
>VZTM01033345.1:82368-190430 GCA_013400555.1 Jacana jacana
GTGGAGGGATGCCCCCCATGCCAGGCAGTGGGGGTGGGGGTGGAGGGATGCCCCCTGTGCCAGGCAGTGGGGGTGGAGGTGGAGGGATACCCACCAATCCAGGCAACAGGGGTGGGGGTGGAGGGATGCCTCCCATGCCAAGCAATGGGGATGGTGGAGGGATGCCAGGGAGTGGAGGAGCTGGAGGTACATTCATCATGGGGGATGTGGGGGTCACAGCTGCTGTGCCAGAGGATGGAGGTGGAGGGGGTGGAGGTGGAGGTGCCAGGGCAGGAGCTGTGTTGGGTGGAGGGTTGGATGTCTCTGGAGAAGCAGAGCAGGCTGTGAGCTGGGAGGATGAGATCTTCTTTTCATTAGCGGGTGGCCCTGAGGGAGGTGCTGGTGCGTTGGTGGGGTTTGATGATCCCACTGGGCCCCGAGCTGCACGTGCACATGGTTCTGTCTCAGCCTGGACGCCTCCATTCGCACTCCCGGACAGCCGGTTTTCAGCTCGCTTTTGCTTGTTTGGATGCTTCTTGATAGAGAGCAGCCTCTCGATGACTTCTTCAACTGTGTTCCCCTGGACTAGAGAAATGAGTCCAGGGTCAGAGAAGGGGATGGGGCCCAAAAGTTGGTTCATGCTACTCAGCCCTCACCAGCAGATCTGGAGCCATGGAGCCCACCCCTTGGTGTAACTTTACACAACTGCACTTTTAGCTTCCAGGCAATTTCCATCCCATGGTCCTGGCCCACAGACACTGTTTTAAGCCTGCCTGCCAGCAAGACTAGTCAGCACCAGCAGCAGGTTGCCAATGAGGACATATTCCCGCTGAATCCCACAAACCAAAGCTCAGGGCTTAACCATCAAAGGAAAACTGTGAATCCTGAGCCCACCGCCTAATGGTATCTACATGGCTAGGGCTTTGCATCAAGACTTGATCCTATGCAGGAGGTGCAGTTTTGTCCCGGCTTCTGCTCAGGTCCCACAGCTTATTTTCTGTATGTTTGGGAAGGACTTTTGTGGGCAACGAGTGGGACGAGGGGAAACAAGGGGAGAGTGCAAGGCTGGATGGATATGTCAATTCTTACTGTCATTTGCGAGCAAAAGGGCTCTGTTCACTACCGCGTCCAAGGACTCCCACAGGAGGAGGCTGGAGTGATGAGATGGTTCCAAGTGCAGCAGGCTTTGGAGGATGGAGAGCAGCTGGACGGAGACTGGAGAGCGGCTTACCTGGAAGACAGCAGCTTTCCATCATGGCAAGGCTGGTTCCAAGCAAAGCATGTTAACTTTGCCATTGCTTGACTTTGCACCTCACGTGAGAACCTACTTACTTTATTGAAGAGAGATGAAAAGACCTCATGATGATCATTCATGTTTATCCCATCACATATCTTTAACAATTCCTCATCATCTTCTATCTTGAACTCCTCAAATGTATCACACTGGATAAGAAGGTCCTCTTCCTCTATGTCTCTGCAATATTACAGCATTCGTTTTCACTGGAGAGCCCTTCACCGATTTTCAGATGATTGCTTTTGTTAAAATGGTTTTTATCTCTTTGCCTCTCAGACTCAGTAGTGAAAATACCCAACTCTCCCCTATCTAAAAAGGATAAAATGCTATCAGTGTATCCTTTCTTGAGCTGAATGTACCTCTTTCTACAGTCGATGAACACAAATGAATGGGACTTTTCATGGCATAACCCAGCCCAGTGTATACTTTGTATGGACTTCTCTTTGAAGCTGTAACAAGAGGGGCATTTTGAAACTGGGCCACCTTCTTCTTTGTTTTCTTTTGGGTTTTTGTTTTGTTGTTTTCTTTTAAAGTCAAGACAAAATGAAAATATTCCAGTGATGTTTCAATTTGAAAAAGTTACTCCTCTGTTACTCAAAACTGGATAAAAAAAAACCCCAAACACTCTAAGCCCATAGATTTCAGCACTCTTGAGACCACTCAGCCCCCGGAACCCTACTCTTGCTAGCCGACAGTATTGAAAGACCATCTCTTCCCTAATTTTTATGGGGTTGAATGGAGCAATTCCAGTTACAAGGATAAAACTGCAACTCCCATGTAATGCATTCTAGAATTTATCATGGGTGTTTCTGACAGAACATAATTTTCAAATTAACAAACTGTGAAGACAGGTATGTCCCAGTATACACTAATGAAGTGTCTTAGCTGGGACCAACACCAACTGTGAAGGGGTCTGGATACAGCAAGCTGCTTCGTGAGCCCGCAGCATCACTGCAGGTTCACTCCCAAATACAACCTCAATGAGGACACTGCTAAGCCTTGCTCCATTTGTGCCCAGATGCCATCTATGGCAAAAGCTGTCCCTGTAGCACTGACTGGTGAGCGTGTCTTAGTGCTGGCATAATGCCTCCAGTTCCCATGTAAGGGGTGCACACAAGCATGGTCCACCCCACCCAGGCACACTTCACACAGCCAAAGGCTGGTAAGTATTGAGTTTCCACAGCTATGTTACTGTGCATCTCATTTATAAAAGAAAATATAAACAGTGATCCTTACCTTAGCTTGTCTAAAATATCCAACAGCTGAAGCCCTGGGAGAACAAAAAAACAGATATATTGACATTATGACCTACTTGGCACTGATCTATTATGATCTTTATATAAAGTTACGCTCCTAAAACACTTTGCAGAGAGAAAAAGTGCAAATATATTCAGATGGATCTGTCAAAGTGGGTTGGGTCGTCTGATAGATGAAGAGACCCATGGTGCATGTCTGCAGCTGTGTGAATCCCCCTGAGTTACTGAGGGACTCTGGCACTTCTCGGGACACAATCCACCTCAGTCCAAACTAGACATCTAAAATCAGTCGGATGAATGGTGTGGTCAAACATCCCTTGGTCTCCACAGAGAGAAATGTGGGCTGGCTCACCACCTCGGATGTGTGCATTATGTGAGGTGAACCCCAACATCAGTACCTAGGATCCCAGTATTCAAGTAGTTGAAGAGTATTTCCCAATCACAGGGGAGCTTCTGTGGCTCAGATGAGTAGACACAGGGTGAAGAGACCTTATCTCCTCTTATGAGGAGTTTTAACATATAGTAATGTGTCCGCAGAAGATGGTTGGTTATAGAAATGTATTGAAGAAGCTCAAGGAATACAGTGCTGCTCAGATGCCAGGAACGATCAAAGCTAAGGGAAAGCAGCAAAGTTTAATATATCTGATGAAAGAAAGGTTGTTGAAGAGAATTAAGACAAAACAAAGGACTCTGCCTTTAAGATTTTTGCAGTTTTACTCCCTCTTTAGTCAACTTATGGATATATCTGGAAATAAAACTGCCCTGTGCTTGGCAACTGATTTTCTCCGGAGAAAGCCAGGTGCAACAAACATCCTTACCTATGAACTCGTTTCGGATTTGTGTCCTTGTTCTTAGCTCTTCTTTCCCCAGTATGATGGCATTGATGGCGCTCAGCAGTGTCACCATGTACGGCACGTTATCGGTGTTGGAGAGCTCGTTCATTATGACGCTGAATCGATACTGCTGGTTCTTCACACTCTGTTAATAACACAGAAGCGATACTTCTGTCCAGACAGTTCAGAGACGTCTACCAACTTAGATGCAGATTCTCATGAGGAATTAGCATCTTAAAACTGAGTTTATCCCATTGTGCAAAAGACAGGAAGATGACACAGGTAAAAGCAGAACTCCTCCATCAGGGAGCAGGGTCTAGTCAGAAAAGTCAGTGAAACTCCTTCTGGATTCCTTTATGTGTTCTGATAACTGATGCACCCTACCCAAGCTTGTTGCCAGTGAAACCCATGGATATGACTCTATCTATTTTGTTAATCTGGTAGTGCTCTTCCTGCTAGAAAGGACCTTGTGGTGGGCAGCTATCTGTTCAGGCAAGTCACAGAGCAGCACCGTGGACTTATGCTGACCAGGCCAAATTTCCTACAGCTTTCACCTTATAAATCCCCACCTCTCTTACCAAAATGATGCAAAATGACTTCCATTCCCAGCCTTTTTCTGTGATCCATCGATCTACCTGCATGGATCACAGCAGAGCCATACCTCCTGCTACAGCCCAACACTTGCCTTGTAATGGTCCAGGGCATCCAAAGCCAAAGCATGGCCATCTGATGAGTAAATGCAGAGTGCAGCCAGGAGCTCAAAGACTTGTTTTTTGACCATGACATTAGTTGTGTCAAGTGCTGGAGGAAAAAACAAAACAAAACAAAACAGTAAAGAATTTATAATAACATTGGTGTTCCAAATGTCAGTGTCTTCTGCTACATGGCTTATGACCAGTGGTAGAAGAAAGCCTGAAGGAGTAGAGCCACTACGTGGAAGGTGGGAAGAGAAACATCCCAATGTACAGATATCCCATTGCAACCGTATTACGTGATAGTAACATCTAGAAGGAACTATAAGTGCTACAGGTTGGCATTTGGGCGCTGCTTATGGTTGTTCCATGTACCAGTGGCATGCTGCAACAGCAACCAAGATCTCAGCACTCAGTCACACATTTAATTTCCCATTTTCACATATGGGCATTTTCTAGAACAGCAGATGAACCATTTTCCTCAATTAATGAGCCTTATTTTTAGTGCAGAAACACACAATAGGCATATCAGGCAAGCCAATTGTTTGAATCAGTCCTCACGTATCCCCTTTATTTCCACTACTCTTTCTCGGGGAACCGGGCGTGGAATAGACCATCTTATTTTCCCTTTATTAGTGCACAAAGAAGTCCAACAGTTGAAAAGTCCAGGGTGCGCCCCCCCCCCTGCTTTTTTTCACAGCACAAAAATGCCAGCTCTGTATTTCACACTGCTTAAGAAAATGCAGGGTGGAGAGGAAGGAAAGAGGACTTCAAAACTGAAGAGGGGAGCAAGCTCACTTTCAGGCTAAATATATTTTAAAGAGCTACTAATAAAGGTTTCTGGGCACAGCTGTGATCTCAGCTCTGTGGAGCAGCACAGAAGTTATCCTCCCAGCACCACCATCATTAAGCACTGTACAACAAGTCCTAGGAGATCCTCTGACGAGTTTCATACATAAAGATGAGCCAAGTGAATGGCAGGAGAAATAGAGTGGAATTATCTACCACCTTCTAGAAGGAACAGACTAAGCAGCACAGAAAATGGGCTCTCTTGAGTATTGGCCATGCTACCCTTCCTTCTCTTTGCAGGCTACAAGACTCCAAACCCTTTCAATTCCTCTCCCTCTGCCCACAAAGGTGCTCACAAAGGCTAAATAGGAAATGTCTGCTGACAACTGAAGGGTTGAGGACTTCTCATGCCTGCATATGGGTAGGGGTGGGTTTATCCCTGGTTTCTCAGTGAACTGGGAAGACATTTGTGTGGAAATCAGCCCATCTAAATAGCAATGAATGGCAAAGGCAATGCCATTTCCAACCAATATTATCTTAGAGACAAAAATTATCTCTTACATTAATCAGTTATGACCAACAACTTGCAAGGAGCCTGCTGCAGGGCAGGAGGATAAGCAATTGAAAAGTCCCCCCACCCCATGCTGCACGTGATGGGTGAAGCAGGAAGATGTCATCTTACCTTGGAAGAGTTTTCTGACGTAGCCCTCATTGCTCACGATGTATTCAATGCCTTTATGAGAGTTCATGACCGCTCGCACACAGTTAATGCAGGTGAGCTGAAGCAAGGCATCAGAAATTCTGGCCACTCCTCTCCCAGACAGCCTGTCCAGGGCCTCCAAGAGGAGGTCCAGCCCGCACAGCTCCAGGAATTGGACCATCCAGGCATCATCACTGTTCTCCAGGCGCTTCTTCAGTCCAGAGTAGTTCACCACCGATGGCATTTGCAGGAGACGGATGCACAGCTCTGGCTCTGCATTTTCCAGGTTGGCCTCTGACTGGTCGGTCTCCTGGGGTCCAAGTTTCTCCTTCACGGCAGCCCACTTCTTGTGAGCACCTTCCTTTTTGATTGACATTGTGAACAGTTTGTCCTGAAGGAAAAAACCAAAAGACAAAGTGAGAAATTTGTCAGGACTGACCAACAACCCTCTGCAAGCCCTGTTTTTTCTTCTAGTGATTGGGATGTAAAGCTCAACTGCAGCAGGTCCCCAGCTCTCCAGCACATAGGGCACATGCTGGAACCAGTCCTCTGTTGAAGAAACTCAATATATCCCCTCCTTAACCACACACATTACATCCAGGTCCTGAAAACTCTGTAGGGAGACTCTTAGCACATTTAGGCCAGCAATTACAGCTTTAAAAGTAGCCAGTTTCCACGAGTCAATAGTAGTCAATTTACACCGCCACCTATTTTCATGCAGCGAAAGGATAAGGCTGGAAGCGGCATTATCAGCTCTGAACTCCTTATGCCCATTAAACCACTTGAAAATCTCACTGTGCTGGAGAGGCTGTGCAGTTCCTAAGCACTTGTAATGGGATGGAGAAGTCATTTTGAGCATATTCTGCTCACAAGAGCATCCAATTACCTTCTTATTTTTTTTTGCTTTTGTTTCTTTTGACTGATGTGGAGGTTAGTTTTATAGCACTCACTTAATCTCTTCCTGTCTGCTGTAATAGCAAATATGTTTGCAAAATGAGGTGCTTTTGTGTGACAAATGTGAGAGCCCGATGGGTTGCAAGCAAGGGGACAGCAGTGGGAGGCTACAAAAACAGCACTGCATCTTCTCAGAGATGGGGGCATCTCCTCAGAGATGGGGGGCATCTCCTCAAGGCCCTGGAGAAAATGGCCTGTCTCAGCCATGGTGTTAACAGGAAGGAGGGTGAGGAGCTGACCCAGCACAGACAAATAGCACAGAAAAGTCTAATTAACCATCAGGTGCTAAATTTGATGTTTTCAGGCAGAATCCTAAATGTATTATTTTTCAGATCCACAGCGAATATAGGATGAGGGGTAACGGTTTTAAACTGAATGAGGGGAAATTTAGATCAGATATTAGGAAGAAACTCTTGACTGTGAGGGTGGTGAGACACTGGAACAGGTTGCCCAGAGAAGCTGCTGAAGCCCCATCCCTGAAGGTGTTCAAGGCCAGGATGGATGAGGCTTTGGGCAATCTAGTCTAGTGGGAGGTGTCCCTTCCCATGGCCAGGGGGGTTGGTCTGGGTGATCCTCCCAACTCAAACCATTCTATGATTCTATGATCCCAGGACAGCAAGAAAAAAAAAATATCAGAAATAAAAAACTTTGATCCAAATATATGGCATTTGGACTAGATGATCATTGTAGATCCCATCCAACTTAAGTATCCTATCCTATCCTATCCTATCCTATCCTATCCTATCCTATCCTATCCTATCCTATCCTATCCTATCCTATCCTAGTGTAGGTACTGAGAACACAGAGCAATACAAGCCAAGAGTCATTTGGGAGTCACTTGTTCCACTGAAAAAGTTGCTTTTTAAGAGCTCAGTCCAGCCAGGGCAACAATCCCAACCCCCTCAAGCTTCAAAGCCCCGTCTTCAAGCTGCAATGGTGTTTCTTTCCATCTCTTTTACTGTGGGACCAAGCAGCCGAGGACCAGCTGTTGAATAAAAATAGACTTGCCATCAGTTATACAACACGAGTCCTTTTCAAAGCTGAATGCAATCGTTTTGAAGCTGAAATACTCCCGGAGAGGACAGTTTGTCCCACAGAAAGGGGATAAACCTGCTGGACATACAACCAGACACCAACGCTCCTCTCCCTGCCGAGCCTCCGAGATCTCTGCTTTCCTGGGCTTCTGAGCCTGCATTGGAGTTCAAAATAACCTGGGGGCCAGTTGGTCCCCCAAACCCAGCACTTTAAGGATTGAAGGCAATATAGGAGAATCTTGCTTCCCCTTACCAGCTCCAGCACAGGGGTTTCTAGACCTGCAGGGTGTAGGCGAAACAGCTTGAAAAATCTGAACCAAAAAATCTCTGAAAGGTATTATTTGCCAGACAGGCAAGATAAAGAACAGACTGTTTACAACCGGTTGGAAATAATCTCATTATTGTAAAACCTGCCTTGTGATTTTTCCTGGGGACTGCTCTGCTGAGGAAGGTCCCAGCTCTGCACCACAGCTCAGCTACTGGCTTCTTATTTGTCCCAAAGTCTCATTTTGGCAGTCAAACCTTGGGGAATACACAGCCAAAAAGCTTTGCTTGCTCATTTGCGGTAGGCATTTAGGGCATGATATTATCAGCCTAAACATGCCTTTGGAAGATAGGAAGTGTGGTGGGATGGGATATTTGTGAGAGCTTGACCTATCTCCCTGGGGTGAGGTGATGGTGGGACTCTGGCAGGAGGTCACAGCTCAGATCAGCAAAAGCTGCGCTAAGTAAGGGTCAGAGGAGTGGAGTTAGCAGGATACAGCCACAGAAAACCCTTTGAGAGAGCTCTGGAGAAACCCTCTTGCAGAGTTTCCCTTTGCTTCAAAGGCTAAAGAACTGGCCAAGCGCCCGGTTGCTCACTGTTCTGTTATCTGAAAAAAAAATGATGGTCACGATCAAAAAACATGAAGTTGGAAATATACCATCTGAGAACACACTGTACAGCTGAAAAGTAATAAAAATGACCATATTAAAAAAACCCAAACAACCAAAACCCAACCCAAACCAAGCAACAAACCCTCCTGCCAAAGTAAAGGCTTGAGTTTCTAAGGTTTGTCATCACTGTCTGTAGCCCAGGGCCCTTATTCACTCTTGGTAAAATTCTTGTTGGAATTAGTCACACTCAGTCACTCCCCTGCAACCAAGCCCAGGAATGTGGGTTAGGCTCAATGCAAAGCAGAGAAATCCTCTCTTCCAAGAGACAAGCGAAAGTGCCCTGCCCTGAGATCAAAGCCCTGGTGATGGGGCAGTGTCCTGCACCTCAAGCTGCAGCAAATTTGCAGTCACGGGGCCAGAGACATGCTCCCAAAGAGCTGCAGCCAGATCCTGCCCCATGCTGTGCATCAAGCCCAGGGGTCCTCTTTCACTGCCTCTGGGTGAGGACCTTCAGCACAGGGCAGTGATGAGGACCATCCGACCAGGATGGAGCACAGCTCATCCTGCACAGCCCCACTCTTCAGTGGTTTCCCCAAAGACCCAAAATCACTCAGCCTTCTACTGACCCTAGGAAGGAAGACCTTCAGGGTGGGGCAAGTGCTGGGGACCACTGAACCGGGATGGAGCACGGCTCACCCCACCCAGCCCTGCTCTTCAGTATTTTCCTCAAAGACCCAAGATCACTCAAGCCTCACAGAATCACAGAATATCAGGGATTGGAAGGGACCTTGAAAGATCATCCAAGTCCAGTCCCCCTGCCGGAGCAGGAACACCTAGAGCAGATCACACAGGAATGCATCCAGGTGGGTTTTGAATATCTCCAGAGAAGGAGACTCCACAACCTCCCTGGGCAGCCCATTCCAGTATTCCATCACCCAGCCTCCTACTGTGCTGGGGAACTGGGAAGCAACTGTCCTGGATTTTTTGGTTCTGCGCAGGGGATGGGTGCTGCCAACCCAAGGGCTGGCAGTGGAGCTCTGCCTGGACTTACTGGTGGGAACTCATCCCTCCTCTTGGATGGGTTTGAGTCCTGTTTGTGCACGGAAGAGCCTCATGGTCCCACCAAGTAAGAAAGCCCACAGGAGTGGCCATCAGAAGAGGAAGGTCCTCCAGGCCCACACCTGGGCTTTGCCCTGCCTGGAGCTGTGTCTGTGGCTCCTTCCATTGGGTGGAGGGGCTGCAGAAGCGGCTGCTGACCACAAGCTCCCTCTCCCTCAGTGTGCCTCCTTTTTATACTTGGCAAATCATGTTTTTTTTTCCCTTTTTTTCTTATTTGCTTATGACTAAACGTTTCTTATCGAACCACACAACAGAGCGGGGCTGGCCTTTTGCTCCTACTTGTACGAATCCTTCATTAGGTATCGTATCGGCTACAGAAAGTCAGAGAGATTACAGCATCACTACTGACCCCGGGGCTTAGCTGATTGCTGAAAATTAAGCTTAACCAGTGCAACAGGAGAGAGGAAATACCGTCAGAGCATCCTGTTTACCGGCGGATTTGTTCTGAACTATCCTTTCCTCCCCACCTGCTCTGCACAGATGTGAAGAAGAGATGAGAAACAAACCTGGGCAGGTACCTCTCTCAACAGAACCGGCTTCTGTTTTTATGCACTCAGCTGAACAAATTGGATTGATTAAATACTCTCTCCCACGGAGAGCGTAGTCTTTTTGTTTTGTTTTGTTTTTTTTGGTGGGGAATCAAAAAGACAGCTAATGTATCTAATCGTAAAAAAAGGGAATAAAATAAATGGGAGCTGCACTATATAAATGGAAAGGAAATAAATATGGAGGAGACCGCAGTACGATTCTGCAGATGGTGTGATAAATCTGTTTACAAACACAGATATGAGCAATATATTATGAATGCAACAGCTTTCCGTATTTTCCGTGAAGCACAGCGTTGCAAAGTCACTCAGATAGATCCTTAAAGGGCTGGTAGTTTTGCTTTTTATCTCTGACCATCTCTGCTTATTTAGCAGGTAAATGATCACAGCAGAGAGAGACAGATCAGGGATTAAAATGGAACGCATCTCTCCGGCTGTCTCAGAGAGGCCATTTAGACGATGGTGGCTGAGGGAAGGAAAGTCCCCTGACATAAAGAGACCAGGTGCTAGACTGAAAAGGCTCCATACATCTCACTTCCCACCAGGAGAAAGGCACGAGGAGTTTCAGTTTTTGCTGCCCAGGCCATAAAGGAGGACGTGACGGTGGGACAATGTCCCCAGTCTCTGTGATGGACTGTGCCTTCTCCCTAGGGCACATTCCTGACTGTGCATCTGCACTTGCTGCTCTGGGGACACCCACAGCATTCCCTGGGACAACTGCAACCCTCTCTTCATCTTGCCTCTCAGCCTCAAGAGACTGGTTAGGTCTGGTGGGGAATGGCAACTAAAGAAGCATCAATCAAGTAAAAAATACTCTGAATTTGAAGAGATTCCTGTGGGAAACATAAAGGCACCATAAAGGCTCGTCCTCTTGCACCCAGTAACACCCAGTTCATGGTGCCATCTTTTGGACCACCGGGTTTCCAAAGCTGTGATGTTCCCTGCATCCATCCAACCCAGTTTGTAAAATTCCCTCCTCCTTTCTGTTTTTTTGAATCAGGTGCTTCCTAGATTCAGTTTTCTGTGCCCCTCTGTCCTTCAAGTCAGCTCCTGGGGAGATGACATCTGTGGGAGATAAATCAGGGCACGTCAGTACCTTCTCCGTCCTATGAAGCTGTGGAGAATGGAGCTGCACAGCACAGCTTTCAGTCTAAATTATTACATGCCTCCAGGATGACACGGATCACAGCAAGGACCTGGAATGAGATGGAAAAATAGACTTCTCCGGGTAGCTGAGTATAATTGAGTGAAAACAAAAGGGAGAAAAATTACAGGTCAAAACCACCCTGCTTTTCTGGGAGCAGACCTGCTGCCTGTGCTGCAGGATCGGGGAGGGGGTGTGAGGGGGAACTGCAGCTCCTTGCTGCCCTTTTCAAGAGGTCTAAATGCATCCTTGACCCCACAAGCTGCCCTTGCTGCCCTCCACTTCCCTCTGCCACGCTGCTGGGGCACAAGCACCGGGCCTTACCAACAGCTCTTTTTCACTGCTCAGCTCCTCCTCCCTTCCCTGCCTGTCCCTGGCACTCAGGAGCCCGTTCTGCCTGGCTGACGGCTAATGATAGGTTTTGCTCCTGGGTAGTTCCAGTTTTCACTCCGCCGCTGGGAGTACGCCGAGCTCTTGTATTTTGCAACATGTCAGACTACTCAAGTCACTGGAAAGAAAACAACATTCTGGCTTTGAGCTTTCCAAAGCCTCTACAAGAAGCGTGATGGGCTCGCTCCTCCTCTCCTCTTGCTTTTATTTCTACTTTTATGTTTCCGCCCCCCCCACCCCTGCCCCAGCTCCCGTGCAGCATCTGAAGAGCTCGCGTAGATACAGGCTAATGAAAACATCCTCCCACAAAACGAAAGAAGGCAGGGGCAGGTGGGGGAACACCCTATTTCAGAAACCAACCTGACTTCTTGGTGTGGGCCCATTAACATCAGCAGGAACCAGCTGCAAATCTAATCTCTCAACAGAGCTGACGGTAAGGGTATGGGGGGAAATCGGTAAGGGTACGGTGGGAAATTGAGGTGTAGAAACAAAAGGCAGGGTTTGCCCCAAGGACTACAACACAATTAGCTGGGACTCAGGCCCCCCAGGCAAATCAACTGCTGCTCTGTCCTTTTCCTGCCACAGCCAGTAGCTTCAGCCACCTTCAAATCTAGTTATTCTTGATGCTCAGCTCTATCACACCCAGAAAAGGACTTCAGTGCATGAGCAAAAAGGACAATGCCCGTACTAATACAAATACTATGCCTGTTTAGCTTCTTCTGTTACAAAGAAAGGAAAACCACGTTGTCCTGATTCAGTCCCATCCACCACTGTAGGGATGCTGTGTGCCAGCATAGCTTCTCTCTCCTGGGCAAACAGAAATTACAATATGATCGTAAAGGTCCCTTCCAACCTAGACAATGCTATGATTCTGTACCAAGTGACACCTTACACACACGGTAAGCGTGTCCATTCAGTATGTACTGGTAGTGATGGGGTTACACCAGGGTTAACTATGCCAGTAAAAATAATCACCAGTGTCTTCTTTCTCGTCAGCAAATAAACAAGTAAATAAATCATCAGGCTGCTGCAGGTACCACATACAAATCAAGCTCAAGTGAGATGCTCAAGGATGTTTATGTGAGGATCTTCAGTGGCATCTAAAGCCTTATTTATATTTAAAGGCTGCACTAGCTTAGCTTTAAATGGGTTTAAAAAAACTCTCAGAAACACTGTCTGAAGATGCTCAATAACCAATTTACCTTATCCCAGTATGCCAGTTTTAAATCAAGCTGGTTTAGCTCTCAGGTCTTTGCTTCAGAAACAGCCACTGCTACTGGGGAGACCTGGCCACAAACAACACAGTAAGCCTTCCTCATCTCTTTGAGCGCCAACTCACAGACTCTTCATGGTTGGAAAGGACTTTTGAGATCATTGAGCCCAATCATAAAGAAAGAAAGAAAGAAAGAAACAAAAAGAACAAAAAACTCCCAAACACACCCACACACAAAAATCCCCCACCACAGAAATCCCCCACCACACCCAACAATCTTGGCCACCAGAGTATGCCCTGAAGTGCCACATCTACACTTAAATACCTCCAGGTATTCTTAAATACCTCCAGGGATGGTGATCCCACAACCTCCCTGAGCAGGTTGTTCCAGTGCCTGACCACCCTCTCAGTAAAGTAATTCTTCCTAATATCCAGTCCAAACCTCCCCTGCTGCAACTTCATACAGTTTCCCCTGGTCCTGTCTTTATTCCCTTAGGAGAAAAGGCCAACACCCAGGTCTCTACAACCTCCTGTCAGGTAGTTGTAAAGGGCAATGAGGTCTCACCTCAACCTCCTCTTCTCCAGACTAAACATGCCCAGTTCCCTCAGCCTCTCCTCGTAGGACTTGCTCTCTAGACCCCCTCACCAGCTTGGTAGCTCTCCTCTGGACATGTTCCAGCACTTCAGTGTCCTTTTTGTAGCAAGGGGACAAGACAACTCAGCCAAACCAATTTAAAAAGGTTTCCATGGTGGATATGAGCCCTGCATGATCCCCGCCACAGGCCTTGGGAAGGTACAACAGATTTTGGATTGGGGTGATGCCAGGCAGTGGCCAGCACTTGCCCCATGCAGACGGAAGGTGCTGGCTCCCAATGGCACTGCAGCAAATGGGGCTGCAAAAGCTTCACCTGGTCTCACCAGGGCTTCCTTCCCCACTGTCATGAGCAGACCCATGAGAGCCAGTGAGTCATCCTGACCCCAGCCAGAAAGGGGTGCAATTCAGGCCTGAATCCCATGAAAATCCTGATGGGGCATAAGAGGGGAGGGTCTGGAGGATCCCCATCTCCCTGCTCCAGTGCCCACACCCCCCAGCATCATTCACCATTTTGCGATACACTTTATTATGATTTGGGGGGCACACGAGAAGCAGTAACTATTACTCAGCAACACAGACAGCATGGTGGTAACTTTCTAAGACTCTTGTGGTTCCTGCTAAATGGGAAGCTGTGATACAAACAGCTGTCCTCAACATAGAAAGGACATGGACCTGTTGGAATTGGTGGGCCATGAAGATGATCAGAGGGCTGGAGCACCTCTCCTGAGAAGACTGACTGAGGGAGCTGGGGTTGTTCAGGAAAAGAGAAGGCTCCGGGGAGACCTTCCAGTATCTGAAGGGAGCCTTCAGGAGAGCTGGAGAGGGACTCTGTCAGGAAGTGCAGTGACAGGACAAGGGGTAACGGCTTTAAATTGGAAGAGGGGAGATTTAGATTAGATACCAGAAAGAAATTCCTTCCTGTGAGGGTGGTGAGACACTGGAACAGGTTGCTCAGGGAAGGTGTGGATGCCCCATCCCTGGAGGTGTGCAAGGCCAGGCTGGATGGGGCTTTGAGCAACCTGGTCTAGTGGGAGGCGTCCCTGCCACTGGAACTGGGTGATCTTTAAGGTCCCTCCCAACCCTAACCATTCTATGATTCTATTATTATGAGGGTCAAAAACCATTTATTACTTTTCTTGTTCTTTAAACACCGCCACAGGATGAGGAGAGAAAATGGACCGAGGAAAGAATTCCTACCTCAGAGCTGAAACCAAGTTATTCTCTTGCCTCTCTCACATGAAGGATTCTTCTCAACTGGCTCCCCAGCTCATTTTCTCCATCTCTGCCAGGCAACCTGCAGTCAATAAAGTCTAAATCCCTGAACGAGCGTGTCTGCAAATCGCACGCTCTAAGAAAGTTCAACAGGATGTCGGTGTCTAACAGCATGTAAATACCAGCCTTCGGAAAGGCGCAAGGAAGTGACTTTTCTGTAGCCTCCAGGAAAGGCATTTGCATGTCGTTTGTCACCCCCCACCTCCTCATTCACTCTGCTCTGGACGCTGGGAGGGTGTCACTTCCCCATGAGCTGGGAAGGAGGGAGATTTGCACCTCCACTGCACATCCATCCACCAGCACGGGAATGAAGTCCTGGCACCAGGTGACTCAGAGGAGGGAAATGACCAAAGCAGGGAAATGATCTGGCAAAGGGAAGGAAAAAGACAAAAAGGGAAGGGGAAGACGAAGAGGGAAGGGGAAGACGAAGAGGGAAGGGGAAGACGAAGAGGGAAGGGGAAGACGAAGAGGGAAGGGGAAGACGAAGAGGGAAGGGGAAGACGAAGAGGGAAGGGGAAGACGAAGAGGGAAGGGGAAGACGAAGAGGGAAGGGGAAGACGAAGAGGGAAGGGGAAGACGAAGAGGGAAGGGGAAGACGAAGAGGGAAGGGGAAGACGAAGAGGGAAGGGGAAGACGAAGAGGGAAGGGGAAGACGAAGAGGGAAGGGGAAGACGAAGAGGGAAGGAGAAGACGAAGAGGGAGGGGGAAGGGGAACATGGGGATGGCAGGCGGTGGGGGCAGCCCCCTTTGCACCTTGCATCAGACACGTTGGGGTTTTGGACTTTGTGGCACTGGGGTTTTGAACTTAGCAAGATCTGAGGTCTTTGAAATGCTGGGAGAGGTGGGACAGCTTAAAATAAGGAGGATATCAGGCCCAAATCTGCTCTCCCCAGGATCAGCAGCTAGGAGAGGGGGACACAGCAAAGGTTGGAGGCTCAGGCAGTGTCCCCAAGGGCAGGGGCTCAATGACAAGAACCCTGCTCTTACCAGGGCATCCCAAAGGTCCTGCTGAGCTTCAGTCCAGTTCGGATTTTATGGGTGGAGCAGGTTTTGAAGACTTTAAAACCTCTTTTATAATATAAAATGTCTTTGTGACTTTCTGGTCGACATCTCACATGGAAACTAGCTTGTGAGCCACAGCTGTAAAATGCATCCAATTCAGCCTCTTGGGAGATGTTTCACCGAAAGCCAGTTATTATTAAATTGTGAATATTTCAACACAGCCCATTTTAGCCTGGCTCAGGGTAGCAGTCAGATGTGAAATACTGGGGTTTTTTTCTTACTCTGTGAGGCCTCTACCCTGAATTGAACCCCCTGGATCAAAAGTTAGAGCCCACAAGCAAGAGTTTTCCTGCCTTAGTGGGAAAACTCAACCCTTGTGTACACGAGCACAGCTTCATCAACATTAAAAACACAGGGGGTCCGTCTGCCCTTCGGTCCAAGTTCAGTTTGCCTTTAAGAGACAAACTTGCCCACGTGCTTTCTAATTAAGGCGGCTTCATCCTAACTATTTAACGTCCAGGGAAATGACTCTGCACATCTCCCCATCCTGCTGGAGGAAGCATTCTGAGAGCGTGTTTATGCAATCCAAGACAAACATTAATTCATGATGGGTTTTACAACAGCAAATGAGTTTCACTTTACAGTATGGGCACTCTTGAAGCGTAATTTCCAAGAGATTAGCTGCTAATCTGGTTCTCGGGTTTTAGGGGAAAAAAAAATTAAAAAGTTAAGGGATAAAAAAAATCCTGCAAAGAAAGGATTGTTGACGTTACAGATTCCTGTCCACGGAAGGAATTGAAGGGGCTATCAGCACCCATCAGGTTTCATCTGAGGTCTGGACCTCTGAGATATGCCAGAAATGTTTGTGTTCTTAGAAAGGCTGCATTGTCTCCCATAAAAAATAAGCAGCAGCAGAGAAATTGGGCTAAAAAGCAGAAAAAACAGCTTTAGGACTGAAGTGTCACTCTGCAGGCAAGAGGGCTGGAGCACCTCTCCTGTGAAGACAGGCTGAGAGAGTTGGAGTTGTTCAGCCTGGAGAAGAGAAGGCTCTGGGGAGACCCTAGAGCCCCTTCCGGTCCCTGAAGTGGCTACAGGAGAGATGGAGAGGGACTCTATCAGGGAGAAGAGCGATAGGACAAGGGGTACTGGTTTTAAACTGAAAAAGGGGACATTTAGATTAAATACTATAAAGAAATTCTTTCCTGTGAGGGTGGTGAGGCATTGGAACAGGTTGCCTAGAGAAGTTGTGGCTGCCCCATCCCTGGAGGTGTGCAAGGCCAGGCTGGATGGGGCTTTGAACAACCTGGTCTGGTTGGAGGTGTCAGTCCCAATTTTACTCCAATTTTCTAGCAGACTATTTGATGGTCCTCTGAATATTAATTATATCAAACTCAGATTAAATTAAGAACTGAAAGTCCTTAAGGAGAGGTTGAGGGAGCTGGGGTTGTACAGCCTGGAGAAAAGGAGGCTGAGGGGAGACCTTCTCATTCTCTACAACTTCCTGACAGGAGGTTGTGGAGAGGTGGGACCCCCTCCCAGGTCTCTTCTCCCAAGTTATACACAACAGGACAAAATGAAATGTGGCACCAGGGGAGGTTCAGACTGGATATCAGAAACAGTTTTTACACTGAAAAGGTTATTAAGTCTTGGAAAGGGCTGCTCAGGAAAGTGGTTAAGGCACCATCCCTGGAGGTATTCAAAAGATGGGTTGATATAGAGCTTAGAGACACAGTTTAGTGATGGGTTGTTGGCTTTTTTACGAGTTAGGTTGATGGTTGGACTAGATGATCTCAAAGGTCCCTTCCAACCTGGACAATTATATGATTCTATTCTATGATGCTATGATTCAGTTCCACTCTTAGGTAAAGAAGAGCTGAGATCCTCTACAGGTCCAGCATCACTCCACTGCCTCTGCATTGCAGCATGGTGGCTCCCCTGCCCACACAGCAGCTCCACAAAGTGCAGGAACATAATTAAACAGAAATAAATACACACTATTTGCCCATAGGAATTAGGTTATTCCTAATTACAGCAATCAGTGTCTCCTTGCCACTTCACATTTATGTGACAAGTCGGCTCCTGTGTCAGTGGCTTTTCTTCTACGTTGTGTCAAGGATTTTGGAAAGGAGACACTCAGCTCAGTTCTGGCTGGCAGGGAGAGGTGGCAGCCAGAGGTCTGCTGCAACAGCTCTTTTTAGGTGATCCTGCCTAAAACACCTTGTATCGTTCTGTTACTAAATCACGAAACATCAGCACAGCCAGTATGCAAGAATTACAGGCAGAACATTCGCCTCCACATCTCGCTGACTGGCCTGTTGGGTGCTGTGGCTCCTACAGAGACAAGCATGTCTTTATAGGAGAAAAATTAAGGTCCTGGGAAGAAATCCAGTTAATTCAACAACACTCACTCATTCATGTGAGAACTGAACTCTGGGTTCAGCAGCCAGAAGGACCAGTGTCAAAAAAAGTGCTGAAAGGGCACTGGAAGGGGGTTTGGCCAGCTCAAGACATATGAATTCAGGCAGAGAGCCCAATCCTGTCCACAAGGGAGGGAAGGTGTCTGGTTTTTGCAACATGACCCTGTGCCACAGGGACAGCAGGCAATGCCAGAGGAGCTGCTGGGGAGCAAATGGGGTGGGTGGGCCAGAAAGGACCTTCCCAGGCATTGGTAAAGCACAGTGAAAGCAGGTGGTTTGCTCCCTCCTTGGGGAGCAGGGACATCTGAGCATCCTCAGGAAGATGAGGGAGCAAGGCAGGAGCTGCAAAGCCAACTGTCAGCTCTTCTGCTCATTGAATTTCTCTACTGACACCCCCCCAGCCCTCTTAGAATCATAGAATTATCCAGATTGGAAGGGACCTTTGAGATCATTTAGTCCAACTGTCAACCTAACTCTGATAAAAAACCATCACTAAACCATGTCACTGAGCACTCTGTGAACCCATCTTTTAAATACCTCCAGGGATGGTGCCTCAACCACTTCCCCTGGCAGCCCACTCCATATGGAGACAACCATATGGAATGGCATACCAATGCTTAGCAACTCTTTCAAGATAAACCTTTTTCCTAATATCCAACCTGAACCTCTTGTCACAGACCAACTCTCCGAGGGTTTTCTGTTCAATACATTTACTTTGGATGATGTTATAAGGAGGAAAAAAAAAAAGCCTTCTGAAGTAGTCTTTATCTGATGGATACTTCAGATAATGAAAATAAAGGACTCTGCTACTGCCAGCACAAGCATATTTCCAGTAACTTTGCATTTAATGGGTTTGATCTGCTTTAAGCATCCAAAACATTTGCCCATCAGCTTTCTTGGTAGGAAGTTTCTGCAACAAAAACCCATCTTGTTTTGGGGAGGGTGCTTCCAGCTGGAGAGATAAAGCCATTAACCACAGGGAACTTGGAACTTATTTTGGACAAGAGACAACAAAATTTTCTGCTACAGCCCCAAGCTGCACCAGCAATTCTCCCCAGAGCAAAGGGCACAGACCCGTGCATGGGTTTCTAAAGGATGTGTGTGCTCCTAAGCACAGGCTGAGTAAAGAGCCTGGTATTTTATTTATTCAGTTTATTTATACTGCGCACATATATATTACACTCATGCTAAGGCTGCAGGGGAACTGCTGCAAGCTGGAATTGCCAGGATGAAGGTTTCCGAGGCAGCTGAACCCTGCTCCCTTGCACAAACACTGGTGCTGCAGCAGTGGGAAGATGTAATTACAGAAAAAAAATAATAATAAAAAAAGACCTTTTAGCTGTGTCCTGTTCACTTTTGAGCTGTTCTCCTCCAGCACAGGCACAAACTCCCTCAATTGCACAAGGATGAAGATCTTTGGGCAGGGTATAGCTCTTCCATAAAAAGCAGAATGATGCAGGAGGTCCCTAGGGGAAAGGGATGAAGGCACCACTAAGTCAAAGAGTTACCTGGATCCATATTAACATTTATGGACATCCCTGCTGAGTTGTGGATGCCTCATCCCTGGAAGTGTTCAAGGCCAGGCTGGATGGGGCTTTGAGCAACTTGGTCTGGTGGGAGGTGTCCCTGTCCATGGCAGGGGGGTTGGAACTTAATGATCTTTAAGGTCCCTTCCAACCTAAACCACTCTATGGCGCATAGGGAAGCAGTGATTTTCCAGCTGTTCTCCAAATAGGCTGCAAAGGTGACTCCCTCCTATTGAGATCAGCTTTTCCATTCAACCACTGATTAATCACGTTGGTTGGTATTGGTGGTTGGTATCTCACTTGGTGAATGGCCCAAGAACAAACATCCTGAACATTTTTGTGGAGATAAGGCTGAGGAGGATAGCCAGGCTTCCTAATGGCACAGGCAAAGTACATATTGCACACATTAAGGAGCACAGGCTCAGATATTGCCAGGTACTTTGCTACAAGCTTGTCAGAACGTGAACCTTACTAAGAGTAACCAGGGAACATGCTCAGCTACTAATTCAAGAAGTTAAGCGTTTGAGCTGTTTCAAATAAATTCTTGCCGAAAGGTGGCTTAGCACGATTTCAAAACTAATCCCCTCCAAAGATGCCTTCACACTATTTTCTCTGCTGCTGGGTGAAAAACCTTTGAAACCCCTATTTTATAACACAGTAATCCTAACACTGACTGGCTTAACCCTTCACTTTGCTACAGGACTTGGTCCAGCTGTTTCAAGAGAACCTGAAGTTGTGTCCTCTTAGATATTATCTTTCCACTTCTAACTCAGTCCTGGAATTAATGTGAAGGGATTTTAATATGGTCCAACCAGATGGAGGTTTATGATGGGAAATTCTTATGCTGGGGCAAAATAACCTTAGTATATATAGGTCTACCCTACATGCAGGATATCTGATGCCAACAATTTGATCTCTTTTAGTTTTTTCCCCACAAAATAATGTAAATCACTTTAGAAACCAGGAGCTGATATTGCTTTTTTTCCATTGTAAAGAAATCAGTTGTTCTGCCACAGGTTTGCACAGTCCAAAGAGCTGCAGTGTTTTACGCCAGCTGAGCATGTGGCTGTCATTGATCTCCAGGAGGAAAACCACTATATTTATCTCATAAATAAATATACAACTAATATTAGGATATCATTTTATAGGTGATTCATCTCTACACATATGGCTTGTTGAAACACTCGCTTGCAAGTGTTATCAGAACAGGAGTTTGGAAATTACAGGCTTGTAAATCAATTTAGCTCTGTGATAGTCTTTTCTTCTTACCCTTTTTCTAGACAAATAGAGGCCGTATTTAGGGCTTGGTAATGGTGGTGGAGGTTCAGTGTGTTTCCAGTAAAGGAAATAACCAAACACAGAATTTACCCCTGGGTTTACAAAAGCAGCCTCAGGACTGGGTAAATACAAAATACCTCATGAATATTGGACAGCTTGTTCTGAAATGTGGAACTACAGCCCATTCAGTGCATAAACAAGCCAGCAGAGCCAAACAAGCTGGAAAGCAGCCTTCCAAAGGGAGAAACGGGAGAAGCTCAGCCAGGCTTCGGATGCAAGCTGCTCACGGAGCCAGGTGCCACACCAGTGTGATGGAAGCCAGAATGGAAACAAGCTATAAAATGTGACAGGGAATAAAAAAATATTTATATTCACACAGAATCACAGAGTATCAGGGATTGGATGGGACCTTGGAAGATTATCTAGTCCAATCCCCTGCCAGAGCAGAAACACCTAGATTTAAGTCACACAGGAATGCATCAAGGTGGGTTTTGAATGTCTCNCCCTTGTCGTGTAAGTCAAGAACAAGAGGTGTTCACAGATACCTCTCAAACTGCACAGCCTACCACTGAAGTGCCAAGTAAACATCACAAGCCACAGGTTTTTGGGTTTGTTTGTCTTTTTTTCCAAGCAAACTTCTTTGCTCTGGCTCAGGGCACTTTTGCTTTACTGCATTGTATACGCAGCCGAAAGTCAGCCATTGATGCTAGGTACCGGTATAGGTTGGGAACCGACCTGTTGGAGAGCAGCGTAGGGGAAAGGGACCTGGAGGTCCTAGTGGACAGCAGGATGACCATGAGCCAGCACTGTGCCCTCATGGCCAAGAGGGCCAATGGCATCCTGGGGTGTATTAGAAGGGGGGGGGTTAGTAGGTTGAGAGAGGTTCTCCTCCCCCTCTACTCTGCCCTGGTAAGATCCCATTGGAAATATTGTGTCCAGTTCTGGGCCCCTCAGTTCCAGAAGGACAGGGAACTGCTGGACTCTCCAGCACAGAGACACAAAGATGATTAAGGGAGTGGAGCATCTCCCATATGAGGAAAGGCTGAGGGAGCTGGGTCTCTTTAGCTTGGAGAAGAGGAGACTGAGGGGTGACCTCATTAATGTTTATAAATATGTAAAGGGTGACTGTCCAGAGGATGGAGCCAGGCTCTTCTCAGTGACATCCAATGATAGGACAAGGGGCAATGGGTGCAAGCTGGAACATGAGAGGTTCCACTTAAATATGAGAAAAAATTTCTTCACAGTGAGGGTGAGGGAACACTGGCAGGGGCTGCCCAGGGAGGTTATGGAGTCTCCTTCTCTGGAGACATTCCAAACCCACCTGGACATGTTCCTGTGTGACCTGCTCTAGGTGTTCCTGCTCTGGCAGGGGGATTGGACTAGATGAACTTTCAAGGTCCCTTCCAATCCCTGATATTCTGTCATTCTGTGAAGTTAAGCTGACCAACTCCAAAGGGTTTCTTTTCTTTTCTCTTATTTTTTTTTTTAAAGACCAGAAGTAATTAATCTGCTTCAGAGAATGAATCAGCCTTTTTCTGAGCTAGAAAGGCACAAAGGAGGAGATTGTGTCTGTTTCTGGAGCGGGAGAGAGGTTTACTCACACCACCGAGCCCCCCTGCCAAGGGTCTGCAGCTGTGGGCAGCCAAGGGGTCAAAACCCCAATGCTGATGGAAAAATCAAGCCATGACTTGATTTCCTTGGAAGGCTGTGGGGAAAAAAAGCATCACTCAGAGTAGCTGCTACCCTTTGTACTACGGGAACTTGTGTTTCCACCTGGGGCCTCTCAGAAAATAAGGTTAAAGCCCATCTGGCTGCTTTCAGCCACTCAGTGTCTGAACAGAAAAGCAGGATGGAGGAGAAGCAGACAGTTTCCAGATAGGGGGGACCAGCACAGCAGAAGCAGCACGGAGAGAGCCGCCTTATTAAAAATAATGCAATTTAAACTAACTGAGCAGAGGGTAACAAAGTTATTCCTCAGCTTACACTGACACAAACAGAGCCACTCACCAAAGTTACAAATAAATAAATAGAAACGATGCCATCCTCATTCATCAGCTCTGGGAGTGGAATGGGGCTCTGGTCAGACTGGGGCTCCCTGCCCATCTGCTGGGAGAGGGGATGTGTCTCCAGCAAGAATCAAGCTTGTTCTGCAGTGCCTGGGATGGGGGCTAGCATGTCCCCCCCTATGTGGCACTAGCCCTGTTGGAGGGGCGAAGGGGAGCAGGTAGCCCTGCCCCCCCCATGGAGAGGCCCACTGCAGAGCAGATGGGAGCCCAAATGAGGGTCTCCAAATGCATCTGACAACCACAAGGGGCAAAGTCAGCAACATTTTCCATTTTGAAGCAGAATGTAAATTTAGAGATTTTATGGCTGCAGGGTGCCTCCTTTCCCACACTTTCCTGGAATGATGTCCAAATTCCTCCACCACCCTTGCTCATTAAAACGTGACTCAGCTCTCCCAGCTGGAAATGTGGGGACCAACACAGTCCCGAGGTGGCCAGTTGCCATTAGTGATGTCCCGCTTCAGCATCAACAATCAGCTTGGGAGCAGCAGAGGCAACAAAAGGCTTTGCAAGTCGGATTTGGAGAGAAATCAGAGTTACCAAACCTGTGGGTACTTAGTGGGCAGTTATGCAACCCATCAACCAGAGTTTCTCAGGTGTCCCTTTTGGGAAAGGTCTCCTAGCATCAATGGCTGGCTGAGGACACCTGCACAACAGACTCTAACGGAGCAGCAATGCAACGAGAAAATTCCTCCCTAACACTTAAACATTCCCCCAAACTAATAACATGTAAACCTCAGCTGAGGCAAAATATGGTAGGGAGAAGTAGGGAGGTGATTGTCCCCCTGTACTCAGCACTGGTGAGGCCACACCTTGAGTCTTGTGTCCAGTTCTGGGCACCTCAACACAAGAGAGATATTGAGGTGCTGGAGCGAGTACAGAGGAGGGCAACAAAGCTGGTGAGAGGCCTGGAGAATAAGGCTTATGAGGATCGATTGNTGATAAGAAAAACAAATGGGACGTCAGTGCAAAATAGCACCACCTGGTGACACCTACTACAACCATGGAAGTTGAGCACTGTGGCTTACCAACTACAACACTTGGCAGCTCTTCATTGCCTTTTTTTTTTTTTTTTCCCTTTTTTTTTTTTCCCCATGGGACACAGTGCTGGAGCAATGTCTCTCCTGAAGTGAGCTGTTCCTTTTGGGACACTACAACGATTTGGAATTGGCTGAGTGACTCCAACGCTGGGATGAGGATTTAATCCACTGGCTCTCAGTCCTCCATTCTGCCTTTGCCCAACCTCCTTTACCAGCTCAGGAGGTTTCCCAGAGCATCACGAAATACAACATCAAATCTATAGAGCTTTTTGCAAAACCTATTGCTTAAGATTTTGCTGCTGGACTGCTTAAGATTTTTGCTTGCTTAAGATTTTCACTGATCTGTGGCTTAAGCCTTCCCAGTGCTCCGAAATGTCAGCTCGGGTATTAAGGTGGTAGAAACAGCTGAATCTGTGAACAATACCTGCACATTACATCAAATAGAAAAAACATCACTCTGTCAGCCCCTCTCTCGATGTTTTCTGCAGATGTGAAAGGCTGGGTTGACAAAACGGCAACAGATGTTCACCTGGCACCTTGTACAACCACTCACATTTAACTCCAGCCGCTCTCATAGATGCCAGGCTGTGACTCAAGGGCTCCTGAGCTCCACACACCCTCCTCCTATATCTATTTTTCCACACTCAGTTCCGTAAAATCGTCTCCTTGTCTGCCACTGACAACATCTGGTAGCAATCATAAGGGCTTGACCGTTGCTCACTAGTTATTTTTTTCCTAGGAAAGAGGAACCAGACGACACTTGCCCTTGGTGAGGATCCTGAGTGGCACCGAGAAGCTGAACAAACACCACAAAGCCTTTTTCTGAAGCATTCCCATCTTGCGCTTTGTTCCAGTTCGTACAGCGTGCTGGCAGAACTGGTACAACTGGAGTGCTGTGACAACCCCACACCAGACCTACCAGCACAACATCCCCCTCTTTGTTAGAAAGTGAAAGCCAAGGCTCAGAATTTGATGTCACTTTTTTGACTTCCGATTTGCTCTCATTATCTCAATGGACAGCACAGGACCCAAGAGCTCTCTGTATCATTAAAATACAGATTGTTTGCCTGCTTTTTTGTGGCACTTGGTGCTCCTGGAGTTTTATCTGCCCACATGGAGATGAAGGCAGCCTCCACAGCAGAAGGCTCACAAGCCCTCTGTGATACCTGCTGCATACTCCATGCCAAAACACCAGAATTAACTCGAGTTTGGTGGATAAATTCTCCCCCTCTACTCCGTACTGGTGAGGCCACAACTGGGATATTGCGTCCAGTTCTGGGCTCCCCAGTTCAAGAGAGACCAGGAACTACTGGAGAGAGCCCAGCGTAGGACAACAAAGATGATGGAGGGATTGGAGCATCTCCCTGATGAGGAAAGGCTGAGAGAGCTGGGACTCTTTAGCCTGGAGAAGAGAAGGCTGAGGGGAGACCTTATCTATGTTTACAAGAACCTAAAGGGTGGGTTGAAGGAGGATGGAGCTGGACTCCTCTCAGTGTTTTCCAGTGATAGGACAAGGGGCAATGGGCACAAGCTGGAACACAGGAGGTTCCATTCAAATACGAGGAGGAATTTCTGGTGAGGGTGGCAGAGCCCTGGAACAGGCTGCCCAGGGAGGGTGTGGTGTCCCCTTCCCTTGAGACCTTCAAGCCCCACCTGGATGCCATCCTGAGTGATATGCTCTGGGCAATCTTGTTTGGACTAGATGATCTCTAGAGGTCCCTTCCAACTCTGACAATTCCCTGATTCCATGATATTAGGTCAGCAGCATGTAGTCATTCTCCAGCCTCCTTCCTCCACCAAACACCAGGGCTCTAATCCAGCTTCTGCAAAATACAATGCTATTTTTCACCTTTTTTTNNNNCGAGGAGGAACTTTCTGGTGAGGGTGGCAGAGCCCTGGAACAGGCTGCCCAGGGAGGGGGGGGGGTCCCCTTCCCTTGAGACCTTCAAGCCCCACCTGGATGCCATCCTGAGTGATATGCTCTGGGCAATCTTGTTTGGACTAGATGATCTCTAGAGGTCCCTTCCAACTCTGACAATTCCCTGATTCCATGATATTAGGTCAGCAGCATGTAGTCATTCTCCAGCCTCCTTCCTCCACCAAACACCAGGGCTCTAATCCAGCTTCTGCAAAATACAATGCTATTTTTCACCTTTTTTTGGGGGGGTGGGGGGTGGTGGTGTCTATAAAAAGCCATGCACAATGTTAACAAAAGGAAGAGGGATAACTCCTTGTGATATGCTTGTCTGCACCTACCGACCACAGCATTTTGCACCGAGGAGAGCTGGATTTGTTCAGTGCCACCATGTGATCCTACAGTTGACTCTGTTGATTCATTGGGTGGTATTTCCTCTGAATCACTATCGATATGCAACTGCAAATATTAGGAGCGAGGATATTGAACTGGGAGTTGAATCTCAGCTTGGATGTGAGCACTGAGTTTGTCTGAAGGTCCCCCAACTGTTTCAGCTCTCGGAATATTGTTGACTGCCTAATCTATGGCATCGCGTCGCTCCCCTCTCCCATCTTCTACTCATGGCTGGTTAAGGTACAATGGTGAGATTAAAGATCTCTCGTCAACAGAATAATTGTTGCAGAAAAAATAATAATTGAAGATGTGGAAGTAAATGAGGGGGGGGGGAAGTGACAAAACACAACTTAGTTTGCTTTGATGAAACCAATTTTCTACTCAGTTGCTCTGGGAAACCTGTCCAGCGTACCTAACAGGCAAGAGAGGGGTAGAGTTCAGCTTCCAACACATTTGAAGCTCAGCCACTTGCCAGGCAGCTCAGTGAACCCAGGAGTTAAGACACAAAAGATGAAAATTTGTCATAAATAGTGTACAGGCCTAAAAGGGTCAGACAGGCAATCCCACAGAAGGGGTCAGGCTGAGTTTGGCAGGGGTCGCTACCAAAAACAAGGGAGACCTCATCCTACATGACATCTCCCTTCACAAGGGAGAGAGTGGGAGAAGGCTGGGAGAAAGCTGGGAGAACACTGCACCAGCACAGAGCATGGGGATGTGCAATAAAACCAGCATTAATTACAGGGCTGGAGTAAGATTGGATAAGAACATCAGATGGACACTTGGAGATAGAAATCACAGTTCCCCACCCCCATCACGGGACAGGAGAAGCCCAAGGAGGAGATGAAGTGCAATACCTACCAGGTGAGGTATTTATTTCTAGGTGAGGCTTCAAAGCACGAGAGGCAGCAGACAGACCTCTGAGCCTGGCAGCTCTGCTCATCCTCGGGGAAGCAGGAGAGCCAGCAGCCCAGTGCAGGGCTGCCGGGGATCAGCAGAAGCTGGAGCCTGCTTCATGAAAGCAGATGGCAAGTTCTAGCTTGTTTGGCATTGCACAGTGAAGGGAAAAGCATGCAACTCCCATTTCTATACTGATAAGAGAGAAAAACATCAGACTGGGGAGGGGGGGAGAAGAACTAAGCAATCCCAGTGTGAGTACAAAATAAGAGAGTACCATGTATTGGGGGGAAAATATATAATAGCAGTTCAATGAAGTTCTGAAACATCTCCTTCCCAGGAGACTGGGAATAAATCACAGGGTGATGTGCAATAAGGAGTAATATCATTCAGTGCTTAGATTTGCTGACCTGCCCAGTCCCTTCCTGTCCTACATTTACATTATCTTTTACACAATGGGTCTGGTACACCGCTTGTATTTTCTGAAGTTAAATTCTTGGACAACAGCCTAGAATGGTGTTATTAACTTATAACAGGACATAAAAAAAACCCAAAACCCAAACACATATGCTCATAGGTTCCTGCAATCCCTCCTCCCCCCTGCCCACAATTTAGGCAGCTGCTGCTCCTCTGTGTGAAAAACAAACTTAAGTGGATGGAAGAGAAATGAGATCAGGAGCCAGACAACCCAAATCCTGAGCAAGTTCAGTAGGACCATTGCAACCTTACTGTAACTCTGCTGACTCCAACTTTTCTAACTGACTTAGGCCAGAAGTTTCCTCACAGTCTCCCAGGGAGCCTGATGTGTTTCACAGCCTGCAGCTCGTTTACTCAGAGAAATTCCCCAGCCTTAGGAATGAGAGAAAAATGATGTAGAGCTCACAATGCTGATCTGGTACAGGGAGGGAGGACCCTGAACACCGTTTTGGGGTATTTCTCCTAAGATCAGTCAATCCAAATGCTCCTTTCTCCACCCCCAAGCTCTGGAATTCAGCTCCGCGTGCTGATGTTGCAAGAAGCCACTTCATCATTGCTGAGCAATGGGGAGGATTAGGCAGGAGAGAAGTATGTAAGTAAACCCTGGCAGGACTTGGGAGACCTTGTCCGAAAACCACTGGATAACAGAATCTTTCAAAATAAAAGCCTGAAACCAGCCCAGCCCCGGGAGCAGACACAGCAGCCCTACACAATACGCTGCCAGATGCACTATCACAGCAGGACCACATCCCACCCTCACATCCCACCGTCCCACCTGCAGCCCGGACCACCTTGCGCCTACACGTCACACCGTTGCCCCGCAATCTGGAGGACCACATCGCACCTGTACATCGCACAGCTCGACCTGCCACCCAAACCACATCCAACCCCACACTACGGCATCTCCAAAACCGCAACCCGGACCGGTTTCCACTTCCATGCTGCACCGGCGCGCTTGCCACCCGGACCCTCATCCCACTGTTGTCGCGTCTGCAATCCAGACAGATTCCCCTACCCATCCGATGCACCGCCAGACTGGCAGCAGGGACCGCGTCCCAGCGATGCGATCTGCTGTCACACCTGCAGCCCCAGCCCCAGGTCTCACCTCCCGCCCCTCGCACCCGCAAGTATCCTCTGGACGCTCAGCCGGCGCCTCTGCACCACCTCCGAGCAGCCCACGGAGCTGCGGGCTGGGCTCTGGTGGGGAGAGGGGTGTCTGGGTGCCTTTCCCCCCACGACACCAACCCCGTCTCGGACCGGGGAGGGGAGTGGCTGGGTGTCTTTTCCCCCACGACACCAACACCGTCTCGGACCGCGGAGGAGAGTGTCTGTGTGCCCTTCTCCCCACGACACCAACCCCGTCTCGGACCGGGGAGGGGGGTGGCTGGGTGTCTTTTCCCCCACAACACCAACCCCGTCTCGAACCGGGGAGGAGGATGCCCAGCCGGGCTGCAACCGTGGGAAGGGAAGGATTCAACCCAACTTCTCCCGACCGAGAGGATAACCCCCCACCCACCCTTTCCCGGGGAGGGGGGTGTCTGGGTGTCTTTTCCCCCACGACACCAACACCGTCTCNACCGGGGAAGTTTAGCCCCGCCCGGTCTTGCCGTGGCCGCCCCCGGCGGGCTGGGGGTACCGGCAGCGCCTCCCCGGAGGAAGGGTCCGGAGCCAAGGTGGTGCTGCGGCCCCCCCCCTCCCCCGTCCCTCCTCTTGCCGCAGAGGGGTCCTGACCCTCCCTTATCCACCGTCCCAGGAGGGGTCCCTCTTCCTTCTGTCGCCCGTGGGCATGCTGGAGGCGAGCGCTGCCTCCCGCCCCGGTAAGAGGCGTCTCACAGCCCGAGCTGCTCGTTGTCCCGGTAAGGGCACCCCGAGCATCACCGACGTGGAGTGTCTCTCTGTCCCGGGAGGGGGCTTGAATCTATGGCCTGGGGCTGGGGGGCGAGTGAGGGGAATCTCAGAAGCTGGGGACAGGCTACCCAAGAGGTCAGAGACCCAAGGGACCCTGCACTTTGGTCTTTGCAATTTAAACTCTTTGCCTCCAGCACCAATGAAAAGAGGGGGGGGATGCCTTTACGTTTAGTAAAATGCCTCAGCTCTACAGATGAGCACTGAAAGCGTGGCGTTAAGCTAAATATTATCAACCAAGTGGGAAGACTTTGAGTGGAAAAGTTCCCTTTGTGGGTCAAGAGTGCTGTCTCCTGTAGTATTAGGGGGGCAGACTGGTTTTTGGTTTGAGGCAGAGCCACTCAGCTTCGCCTTCCAGAGAGAAAATCCATCCATGGGTAGGGGAGAGGGGGATAACTGACGTACAAATCACGATGAAGTGCTGTTGCAAAGGGCTGCTGCAAGCCAGTGCGAGCGGAGCTTAGACCACTCTGTGTGATTACAGGAGGCTGGGGGATAGTTACAGGGTAAGAACGTGGTGTTGAGCATCCCCGAGCCTTCAAATTGGAAAAAGAGACCTGAGCTTTTATTGTTTGCTCGTAAAACACTCCACTCTTTTTAGTGGAAGAGGAGAGAAATGGCAGAAGACTGCATCTCTCTCTGCATAACCAGCCTGGCTCATCAGTTATTCTTTTACTCAGAGTAAAGGTTTCTGATTGGTGTCTTGTGCAATACCCAGGTGGGTACATCAGTTGTTTTACAAGTGTACTCAGCAGGAAAAATAGATGCGTCCCCTGGAATCTTTCTCAGAGGGTTCAAACCTGATTTTGAAAGAGATATTTGTTATTTGGGAAATAGTAATCATCTTTTGCTGCTGCTGCTGGTGGTTTTGTGGTAGTTTTTTTCCCTTTCCTGCATGTTTTTGCTACTTCAGTGCTTGAAGAGGAACAGGGAACTGAAATCTTTCCTACTGAAGTCCATTTTTCTTCTCCTTTCTGTCTGTTCCCTTTTCAACCTGGGGCAGCGCTGACACATGAGCAGGGTCAGCTTATGGAAGATAAATTGTAACTGCTGGGCTACAAAGGCTCTCACCATCTTGTAGGAGCAAGGAGCAAAGCTCAGCAAAGACAAAGCAAGGAGAGAAAATGAAATTCTGTGTAAATGCCCCCCATTTTCACCAAAATCCCTTTTGACCGAAGCAGATATGAGTGCGGGGGCGAACAGTGAACACACAAACGTTCCTTTGTTGGGATAAAGCCACATTGTGCATGTGTGTCCAGAGCTGGATGGCCCTTGTGGCCAAGGGGATGCAGGAGCTGATTTGCTTTCCTGGACTTGTATGGTCAGAGCGCTTTGTGCCTTGAAACTTTGCATCCTTGAAAAGCAGGATGAACTCTCCCTGGATTCTTCATCTGCCAGCCAGGAGGGGATCACTAAAGCTGCTGTTGAATGTCTGTCTGCATTGCCCTGTCGGTTTGGTCCTGTCACTGCTAATTATATCAGAAATGTGTAAATGGAAGTCCACCACATGGGTCAAATTCTTCTGTGGTTACACCATGAGCCACTTTTTCTCTTCTAATCCACAGCTGACCACATTTTTACTTTCATTCAGGCAAAAGAGCTGATGGCAAGTCTATTTTTGCTCAACAGCATCTTCCTGCAGTCCTTGGCTGCTTGGTCCCACAGTAAAAGAAATGGAAAAAAACACCATTGCAGCCTGAAGACGGGGCTTTGAAGCTTGAGGGGGTTGGGATTGTTGCCCTGGCTGGACTGAGCTCTTAAAAAGCAACTTTTTCAGTGGAACAAGCGACTCCCAAATGACTCTTGGCTTGTATTGCTCTGTGTTCTCAGTACCTACACTAGGATAGGATAGGATAGGATAGGATAGGATAGGATAGGATAGGATAGGATAGGATAGGATAGGATAGGATAGGATAGGATAGGATACTTAAGTTGGATGGGATCTACAACAATCATCTAGTCCAAATGCCATATATTTGGATCAAAGTTTTTTTCTTCTGATCTCTTTTTTTCTTACTGTCCTGGGATGATAGAATCATAGAATAGTCTGGGTTGGGAGGGAGTTTAAAGTTTACCCAGTTCCAACCCCCCTGCCATGGGAAGGGACACTTCCCACTAGACTAGATTGCCCAAATCCTCATCCATCCTGGCCTTGAACAGCTCCAGGGATGGGGCTTCAACAGCTTCTCTGGGCAACCTGTTCCAGTGTCTCACCACTCTCATGGTAAATAATTTGTTCTTAGTGTCTAATCTAAATCTTCTCTCTTTCAGTTTAAAGCCATTACTCCTTGTCCTATCACTACACTTCCCAATGAAGAGTCCCTCTCCAGCTCTCCTGTAGGCTCCTTTCAGATGTTGGAAGGTTGCTATAAAGTCTCCTCAGAGCCTTCTTTTTCCAAGCTGAACAAGCCCAGCTCTCAGCTTGTCTTCATAGCAGAGGTGCTCCATCCCTCTGATCATCTTCGTGGTCCTCTGCTGGACCTGTTCCAACAGGTCCATGCCCTTTCCATATTGAGGACTCCAGAGCTGGACACAGTACTCCCGGTGGGGTCTCATGAGAGCAGAGTAGAGGGGTAGAATCACCTCCCACGACCTGCTGGCCACACTTCTTTTGATGCAGCCCAGGATGCAGTTGGCTTTCTGGGCTGCTGGCGTGCATGCCAGCTCATGTTGAGCTTCTCATCCACAATCGGGATCCACATCAGGTTCCTGATGATCAGATATTTTAGCTAGAGTTGTTCCCTGCCCCTCAGAAGGGCTGAAACATTTATTTGGGGCTTATGCCACGAAAGCAAGGCTGCCAGTAGAGCTCAGGAATGTCTGAGACACAAATGTTTGTGCAGACATTCCTCTTCCTACCAATTAGCTGAGTTTTAGATAGAGATCTGCCGTGCTGAGAATGTCATTACTGCACAGCTGCAGGAATTGTTGTCCCAAGGTCTGATGACGAGAGCGGGTTTTGTGTTTGTCCCTGCCCGGATTAGAGCAGGACTCGTTTCCAGCAGCGGTGGAGGTTAAGAGCCTGTACTGCACAGAAGGATTCCTGATCTTGTGTTTCTTCGCTTCAGCCCTCTGCGACGCTTACAGCGAAGGTCAGAACACAGAAGAAAAGTGCTTTTTTGGTTTTGAGTCACAAAGCGGTGGCAGTGGTTGAATTTTCCTGAGAGGGGGGCCCCGGGAGAGTTAAAAGCCTCAAAGATATTATCTGTAATATCAAGCGCACAATAATCTTTGTGTTTTAGTGTTCCCTGAACCACAGGAGATTAAGTAAGAACACTGGGAAGCAATCTGGTAGTTGTAAGTCAATAACGGCGCATACGTACACGTGGATTTAGACACACATTTTCAATCGTTGTTATGGGAGGAAGATACAAAAAAAACCCCAAACAGTTATGAAGCCTAGAGACAGAGAATGGCTGAAACGCCTCAGATTGTGTAATTTAGATAAAGACTCGCTGATGTCCTATTACAGAATGTAGCTAAGCGCAGTCAATTCTTTCTAAGATGTTTTCAGTCACTCTCTCTTCATATTTTGTTTTGTGAGAGGTGGCACTTGGAGAGTGAGAGAGTCCTTTGTTTCATGAGGGCTCATCTGCTCCTCTTGCCTACTCCCCACTTGAGAGCGGTTTTCTTCGTGTGCCGTCGTGTTTATTTCCCCAGCAACAGCGACTGCATCTCAGACGTGGTTTCAAAGGGGTTTAAAGCTTCCAGAAAAAATGGCTGTTGAAGTTAAAGGAGAGCATGAAGTCTCCTTCCCCTCACCCCAAGATTGCTACCTCATCGCAATTTAGGATTAATGGCTGTGTTTTCCATGCGGTGGATTTTTAAAGCGCTGTAGTTCTGGCGCTGATGTATGCAAGCACACTCAAAGCACACAGAGTAATTTTGTACTGATTCAGTGCTCTGGCTTTCCTATAAATCTCTTACTCCTGGGTCTGCCTGGTACTCTTCCAGCCACAACAGTGAAGCCACTCGTGCTGTCGCTTGCCATGGATAAGTGGTCTCCCCGGTTCAAGAAGCACAGGGAACTGCTGGAGAAGGTGCAGCAGAAGACCACAAAGATGATGAGGGGACTAGAACATCTGTCTGATCAACACCTATAAATACTTAAAGGGTGGGTGTGAAGAGGAAGGGGCCAGTCTTTTTTCAGTGGTGCCCAGTGACAGGACAAGGGGCAATGGGCACGAACTTGAACATGGGAAGTTCCGTCTAAACATGAGGAGGAACATCTTCGCCTTGTGGGTGGGAGAGCACTGGAAGAGGCTGCCCAGAGAGGTAGTGGAGTCTCCATCTCCAGAGACATTCCAAACCCACCTGGACATGTTCCTGTGCAACCTGCTCTGGGGGGACCTGCTCTGGCAGGGGGATTGGACTAGATGTTCTCCAGAGGTTCCTTCCAACTCCATAGCATTCTGTGATACATTATCAATCTGTGAAATGGTTACAAACGTAGGAGAGAATATTCATCCAGGTATCCTGTTCACTGGTGGGATACACACCTCTCAGCCAAACTGGGAGTGCAGGTGATGTGTAGCTCCCTGCCCCTATCTCTTATCCAGATGGCATAAAGGTTTCTAGCAGAGCTGGAAACATTTCTTGGAAATGTTTCCTACGCTGGCAGGAAAGCCTTCTGCTGTTATGTCCAGCTTGCTGGAGTTCAGGTCCTCACTGCTAATTACTCAGCTAGGAGCATTCTTTGAAATGCTGGGTGTAATTCTCCCTAATTCCCGGAATGGTGAATTTAAAGTAGAATGGATGCTGAGAAGGGAGATGCTAGCGGTGGTTTACAGCGTGAGATTAAAGACTTTGGCTGATATGGCATAACAAAATGAGGGTTAAGAGGGGATGTGATCATCTCTGAGCATTTCAGGAAAGGTGTCGGTGCCATGCAGGAGTGAAATCCCCCCAGCTGTTCCAGCGTGTGAACTATTCTGGCACAAGAGCAAATGGGTGTTAATGAGAAAAGAACACGTTCACGCTGGCGATGTGAAGGGGCTTTTTAACGGTCAGGAAAGCGGTATCTCTGTCAGGAGATGAAAGGCCAAAAATCCTAGGCTGAGTTAAAAGGGAGCTGCATTGCTTTATGAAGAGCGATCAAGGAGGTATTTGTCTGCAATAGCAGGAGCCAGTTTCAGTGACCACAAAAGGGTTTGGTCCTAAATTCTCCCGTCCTTTTACTTAAAAATCTTTCTGTAGCCGGAAAGAATGACGAAAGGCTGTGATATGCAGTTTTGGCCTCCCGTGTTGGGTAATAATCAAGGACAGCTGCTCTCGCAACATGGGATGGTGTGCTTTTTGGATAGGTCACCCCTCTTTGGTTCCCTTCTCATTCCTCAGAAACTCAAGTCAGGCTCAGCCTACATGTCATGCCTTGGTTGTGGTTCACTGGTGGCTTCCTTTCTTCCTTCACATCCTGCATGCCTAGTGTGTTTCATACACTTTGTGACAGACGGTGAAGGTCCATGGGCATTGTGGGTTTGACTGTCTCTTGTAGTGGAAACTCCCTCCCTCAGCCTTTGGATAACCAATCCACAACCACAGGAAAAAAGCTTAAGCTATGTGTTAGAGGGACAAGTTATAGTCAAATTACCACATTAATGACACAACTCCTACCTCTTTGCCCTCCCCAGAAAGTTGGATGTGCAGGTATGGCAAAAGCAATGTTGTTACATTTCTGGGAAAGAATTTTTAAAAGCACTTGGGCTCTACGAGTTGTTGAGCAGTTGTGGCTGGATCTGGCAAAGCTCAATAGAGCTATTTAGCAAAAGATTTATAACCTCAGAAAAAAACTAGTACAAGAAAAGTTCAAGGCATGCCAAGAGATGGTTCCTCATGCAACATGGCATAAATTGTGAAACTTCGTGCTACAGGATGTTGTGGACATTGAAAATCATTGAAGACCAACTCATGGAAGCAAAATAGACTGAAGGACTATTAAGATAATACCTCTGGAAGTCCCTAAACTGCAAGGTGCTGGAGGCTGAGGAAGTGTTATGGGGCGGGTATCATTATGTGTTGTACTTCAACAGGACTAGCAATTGCAAGGCATCTGTTTTGGCTGCTAAAAGAGACTAAATGTGGGGTGAGTTGGATGGAGATTTTGGTGTGGCCCAGTACAGCTGGTCTTATGTTTGTTGGTGGTCTTCCAGCCTGCTCCTCCAGGTAGCCCTCCACCATAATGCAGAGCCTGGTCCGCTATCCATTCTTTGAAACGATGTCCGCAAAAGTCTTAGCTAAATGAATTAGCAAAGGCTAACTAAAAAGATAGTGGTTTTAATGTCTACAAAAGGCTCTCTCACTTCTTCCCCAGAAGGTCTTGGTTCTGGTTTGGAACAAGGCATGAGGCTTTTTGTTTCCAGAGGCAGCTTGGTGCTAAGCTTGCGCTGATTTAGCCAGGTTGCCTGAGCTGGTGGAAGGATGGAAGTACCATGACAGGGCAAGGCATGGTTCCTTCTCCTTTAGGATCACGATTTCCACTGTCTTAGCTTGCAGATCAGCAGCATGTTCTGCATGTTAAGCATCAACATGGCACAAAATTTTATGCACAGTTTTGATAAATAAAATCTGTGTTCTATGCAAAGGCACCCAGACAGAGCCTCTTTGTGAGAGGAGACTTAGACCTAGTGTGTGTCTTTGGGAGAAATGCAGAATTCATTTTGGGGAGGGAAACTGATACAAACAGCAGGCCATTTTCCTTTACAAAGGCTCTCTTTCAAAGCTGGTGCGTGCAGCAGAACAAAGGCTGACCCCATCGCCTGTATTCAACAATAGCTTGGAATATTTGATAATTTGGCTATTGTACATGCATACATCATGCTTGGCTACAAATAAGTTGGGCCATGGTTGAATCTACTGCGAAGATACAGTCAGCCTGTTTCCCATTGCCATCCTGGTTTCAAGGAAATGCATATTTTGTGTCTCTGCCTTCTCCTGGCCAAGCTAAGTCCATCTTGCCACTGAGGCCAAAGGGCCTTAATTTCAAGCCCAATAACAAAGACACAAAAGATTTTGTCACCATACTAGAGAAAAATTCTTTATTGATGCCAAACTGGTTCATGGCTTCTCTCTCCTATCCCTGTAACTTCTGTTTCTCTTAAGGACCTTATCTTGGCTGAATTCATGGCCAGCAAACAAGTAGCCCAAGAAGAAATTGGGTTTTACAGGTAACTTGAGGCCTATGCAGTGGTAAATATATAGACTAACTCTCTTCATTTCTGTTCCTCTTGTGTAAAAGGAGAAAGATACAACTTCTAAAGTTTATTCTTAGAAGCCTGAGATACTCCAACAATAGTATAGTGGCACTTGCTCAAGCACATAAAGCAGTGGTAGTATGCAGATTAGTGACGTTTTTTATAAGTTGTTCATGAAGTTTCATGGGGCTGTAAAATCTTTTCTCAGTTCATTTTGTGGTTATGCTCATAATGCAAGGAAAATTTGGGTTGTTGTAATAGAAAACATAGAAACATAGAAACATAGAAAATCACTGGCTTAAGACAGAGTGGATTTGCAATGTAAACATTTGGGCCTTTGTTAGTACAATTGTCTGTAACTGGAGAACAAAGCAACCAGAGTTGCTTTGCTAAATCCCTAGTTGTTTTATGGGGTGAAACGATTTTTGCTTGGATATTTTGGTCACATTCAGTTTTTTGATGAGCAGTAGGCAAGAATTTTTGCAGTGGCAGTTGATAGAGCTTGGCGTGAACGACTTACCTCCTGTGACATAAAGTCACGTGGCATAACAACACATAAACATTTTCTAATAACATCAAAATCTTTGTGTATGTTTCAGTCTTTAGGCCAAGAACACAGAAGTCTGTTCCAGCAGAAGAGCTGATGACATGTATGACTCACTACACAGCATTGCCTCTAAGTATATAAAGACTTGACTACCATCAGCATTTTCAGCATTTACTCTGAGGCTTTGTCACATTCCCATAAATTGACCTTTTCTTTTTTTTTATTATTTTTATTTTCCCCTCAGTATTTACTATTTACATTCTTCAAATACTGAGAAGATGATGCAGGGGGAGATTTTTTGGAGAACTCAACAACCAGGTCCCTTAGGATGGAAGGTCTAGAAAAGTACTGGAAAACTATATGGGAAATTTCAGACTTGCCTTGGAAAACTGGTAGAAAAGAATAGCAGAGGATTAAATTAGGGGTCAGAGGGGTAAATATAAAAAGAACAATCAATCAACCTAGAAAAGGAAGCCACTTCTGTGGATTAATGACTGGTTAAAGCATATGAAGCAAAAAGTTTTCACAGCTGAGAAGGAACGGGCGATTAGGCTGCTACAGTGATTTATTTTGGTTTGCTTTCCTGTGTATTCATAAGTGATCTGGAAGAGGAGTGAATAAGGAGGTGACAGCAGTTCCTGATGACACAGAGTTTGTTGAGAATAATAAAAATTAAATCTGACTGTAAAGTTTAACAGAAGGATCTCGTAACGGTTATTGGCTGAACGGTAGAATAGCAGATGCAATTCATGTACTTAAGGAAAACAAAACAATCCTAACCATGCACAGTGATGAGGTCTAAAATTAGCTATTGCCAGTCAGAAAGAAGAGCTTAGACTCATCATGTATAACCCTATGAAAATGTCAGCTCAGTGCTCAGCAGAGAGAAAATGGAATATCAGATGCTAGGTATTGTTCAAACAGGAAAAGAGCACAAAAGAGAGAACATAACAAGCTACTCCAGAAATGTTTTACACTCGCAGGTGGGATGCTGCACACCCAAAGCACTGCATGCAGTTCTTAAACAAATAAGCTGAAGTAGAGAGGATGTGGAGAAAGGCAACAGGAAAGGTAAAAGGAATAGGACTACTTCTCATGAGAATACTTTTTGCTGACTTGGAAGAAGGATGCTTGAAAGAGTCTGTGGTTGGGGCTGTGATGTCATGAGCGCAATGAAGAAGGTAGAGAACAAAATTATTCACTTTTTTTCCTCCAAATGAAACCCTGGGGTCATACAATGAGCTCATTTTTCACTAACACAGTTTTTAAACAAGAAGGGATAGTACTTCTTTACACAGTCATTGAACTATAGTGCTTTCTGTTCTGGTGTAGATGCTGAAGAATAAAGGGCTTCAAAAAGTGGTTAGAGAAATTCAAGGGAGAAAAGTCCATTGAGGCTATATTTCATAAAGATCCAATACATACTGTGGATCAGAAAGCTCACAAACTGCACGTGGATTAGAAAAGTGTTGGGATGAGAATACAATGCCCTTATTGCCTAAGTGCTCTCTGCTGTTAAAGACATGGTCCCATGCTGTACATGGGGCACGAGTGGTCCTCCAGTAAGTGTTCTTGCCTTTTCTCTTTCAGCTGTGAAGAGCTCAGTAAACTGGATGCCAATCTTCTTTTAAAAACTAACCTTCAGATTGGTGCTAGACCTTGAAGCTGTGCCTTCTCCAAGGTTACAGAGGATGGTGGCAGCAGAGTTTGCCAAGAGCACTCACATCTCCCCTGTCCCCATGAGATTACGCACCACAGGACAAGGCCAATCATTCCGCCTCCCCTTGTGCAGTTCTGCTTCTGTTCTTTGCAATTAAGGTACCATTTAACGATTTGCTAACATTTTCAAAACATTTATCCCCTGCCACTGACAGCTTTTGAGCTAATCGTGGTGCAGAGGAGCTGCTTTTTGGGAAACATCTGAAGACAGCAGTCACAAAGCTGATGTGACAGGGAGCTTCCATGGCTTGCTCTCGCTGCACAAAGGATTGCATCTCATGACTCAGCCACTGATGTGTCTTGGTTACTCATCAGAAAGCAGTTTGAAGAAGAGACTAATTTTTGAGTTGAATTTGACTAAGATCTGAACAGTGGAGCTGGGGCAGAGGCTCAAGAGCTGGGGTTACCTGTAGGATGGGGCAAGGAGGACCGACAGCTTTTGCATCTCACTGGTGCAAGCATCTGCTTTCATAATAAACCCTTCCCTCCTTCCAGCTGCACAGTAGCTGCGCTGAGGAGCCCCAGGAGTTTGCATTAACCTCAGAAAGCAGCATATTTAGCCCTGCAGCCTGCTCCAGGGGCGGGCCTGCCAGTGTCCTGGCCACATATGTCCTGGCCACATATGGACTGACATGTCCCCTTCTGCAGCTAGGTGGGCTGCACGGGGAATACGCCATGTCTCCACCCCATGTTGATGGGACCAGGCAGCCGAGACAGCATGAGAAAGGCTGTTATTTAACATTGCTGTGGGCCAGCAGTAAATGCTTCTTTCAATTGAAGGTGGAAACCAGAAAGGGAGTGGTGATTCATGGTGAATACGTGAGTCATAAAGCTTGCAAGGGTTATATTGGGGTAGGGCAGGATATACCTATATACCTACCCCTTGATGGCAAGCCTTAAAGTCACTGTCTAGCCCTCCTTTCCCTGCTATTAGCAGTCTGTGCTGCCTTGTGCTTGTTTCATTCAGTATATCGCCTTGCCCTTCACCCAACAGTTTTGATAAAGGGTGAACATCATGTTCGGGGCCTTGGCGTTGTGCAGTGAATTGCTTCATGCTGGACAAATCGGTCCTCTCCCTGCAAGGCCAGGCTCGGAATGAAGGATAGGCCATTGCAGGGGGCTTTTGTCAGCACTTTGTCACACCAAAGCAGTGCTGGCACCTGAGAAACTTGGTGCAGATGCAAAGAAGATCTATGGGTCTGGCCCTCCTGATCTCTTCTTCATAAAATTTGAAGTGTTAGTTTGAAGTGCTTCTGGGTGTCCAGCAGACAAGGACCAGAGGGGACCTGGAGCTGGTGAAAACAGGAGGGAGAAGTGTGGCTGCAGAGGTCAGGGGAGCTTTGCCCTTTGCCTTGCTGGTGGGCAGAAGGTTGCCCAAGAAGGGAAGCTGGAAAGGCATTTCCAGTGCTGCCTTTCTGCTCGAGGGTCTCGCACAGATTTCAGAGGAATTGTGCCTGCTGAAGGACTGCAGGTGGGCCGGCAACACCAGAGCCTGCTTTCCCCAACAGGGTTTCTTGGTGTGGCTGGAATAAGCACTAAAGATGGCTTATTTCAGGTTGCCACACCTTAAGGGTGAGCAGTCCACGTCAACGGCTTGCTGTTGCACAATGCAGATCCTACGAACCACAGTGGTGTTGGCTGTTCTTGGCTGCAGACCCATAACTCTTCCTCAAAGCAGAGGAAGACCTGAATCCCAAAGGCCATCCGGTAGGAAGTCAGACCAGATCCTGCCCATGCTGCTGAAAGCTGCCATGGACTCCCTGAATATTCATGTATTGCTGTAGCTATGATGCATGTGTGAGGCATGCAGGGAGATCTTTTGTTATAATCACTTTGGTTTTCCTTTATTTGTTAAGAAATCTGCGCAGAGCTTAGGAAAACTGGTCTTTAAACCTGTCATCAGCTTTTAAAAAGGCGAGCCCAAAAGCTTCAGCTTGGCGTTATCTGACGAATTTGTAAGACAAAAGCTGGGGAGGTGTGTAGGTGCTGAGCTCTATTTTCCAACCCGGTGAATGGAGCTTTGAATGAATGGGGAATGGATATCTCACATCTACCCACATCAACAGCTCCGCCAGAAAAGCGCCTGTTTCTCCACTGAGCTCACTCTGCTAGAGGCAGTTCTGACGGTGTAAGATACTATCAAGTCAGGAGAGCAGATTTATCCCGTCTCACATGCTCGGCATGGGAATTACTCCTTTCCATTCATTCCCTGCAGATGTAGTGTGTTCACGGGCAGTATTGTGCCACGGGATCTCCTCTGCATGGGACCACATGTGTCTGGAGAAGGTGCTCCAGCGTGGTCTGTGAATTTCCCATCAAACATGTAGGGGACCTCCCAGATGGGAGGATGGAGGCAGTGTCCCTTACGAGAACCTTGGACTCATCTTTCCCTCCAGAAAGTCCAGATGAGGAAACATCAGCCTGGAAGTGGTTTCTTATAGACACAGCATGTTGTTTGCCCTGAAAGTGAAGAGCCTTTTCTCATTTCCAGGAGCAGTATGATAAATATTGTCATTTCAATATGTTGGGGGTTTTTGTTGCTGTTGTTGGAAATCACTTTCATTGAGGTTTTTATCACAGTGGCTCAGGGGCTAAGAATAATTTAGAGTCTGGCAGCTCCTAGCTGGCGAGACATGTATTTTGAGAACTGAGTTCAAACTTGCATTACTCAGAAGTGAAGCAGCAAAAGCTGCTCCTGCACTAAGCTCAGCTTCCTGTGAGCCTGGAGAGAAAGAAGAGAAAGATCAATTTTCTTTTACCTCATCAAAAATAAAACCATTAGGGACATGCAGCTACCCCAGCCTCTTTGCACTGAAGGAGCTTGATAACAAGCAGGACAGGAATAGCTGCCTCCAGTCTTCTGGCTGGAAATAGCTGATGTTTCCTGGGGAGTCACAGCTGGAGACAGCCAGGCAAAGCTTATTAGTGGGGTGTTGGCTTTTGTCCTGAAGGTTTGTGATGATGCTCCATGCACAAACCTGTACGTCTTCAAGCCTGGAGAAGCCCTTTGCATCCAGCAATTGGCTGGGGACACGGCCTGATTCTCTGCTCAGGAGAGGGACCTGGAGCCTTCCCCCAGCAAGGGGGCTGCCTTGGACCCTTGGAGAGCCACCATACACCAGTGCAGAAGTGTGCAAATGTGACTGGCTACACTGGCCAGCTTTTATCATCTAGAAGTGGTCCAGTGAGTTGTGAAGACCCAGTGGGGTACTGTCCACAGAGCAAAAGTCAGATGAATCATGTGATCTGGTGGCTTTGGCTGTATCTGAGCTGCTTCCTCAGATAGCTGAATTAAAGCTGGTGCAGGTCCTTGGGTTGATGCCTCACCTTTGTTTGTAAACAAACAAACAATCAAAAACAACAGCAAGGTTGATCTCTTTTTATTGGTCTTGGAGGGTTTTTTGGGGGGGAGGGGATCTTCTGATGGTCAGAAGAAGGAGAAGAGGGTAAGGCAAATGTTTTTCAATTAGAGGAGCCCAGCAGGGCTCTATGTGCTCTGGCTGCTCTGAGTACTCAGCGTGGGGACAATGGGCTTTCAACTTGGCAGTGTCTTAGAATCACGGAGTGGTTTAGGTTTAAAGGGACCTTAAAGATCGTTGAGTTCCAACCCTGCTGCCCTAGGCAGGGACACATACCACCAGACCAGGTTCCTCAAAGCCCCATCTAGCCTGGTCTTGAACACCTCCAGGGGTGAGACATTATGTGTATCTTGGAGCACCACACTTGGACAATTTGAAAGCCTCTGGACCAGAGGTGGAGACTGTGCTTTTTGAAGGGGAAAGGAGAAATTCGCCTTTCCCCTGGGAGCAGATGAGGACAGGGTGGAAAGGTCTGGGTTGCCTGTAACGTGGGAGGTGAGCAGAAATGCCAGAGAAGTCAGGCACTTGGAATGGGAGGGGGCAGATGAAGCCTTCGGGACTGCCTGGAAGGAGCCGGGGGCAGCGTCAGAGGTTTTGCTGCCATGGTAGGGCCAGGGTAATTGTGGAGGGCTACAGTTTTCCTCTTGGAGGTGGGATTGTGAACCTCAATCCTTTTTGCCTTCTTCAGGCTGAAGAAAAGTTTTAATTTAATTTTTTGTGTGTGTGTGTGTGCTGAAACACACATTTTAGTGTAAACAGGACATAGAAAAAAAGATTAATTTGTGTCAAATGAAAAAAAAAAAAGCAGAAGCTAAGATATATGCTGAAGTGTCTGAAACGTGATATGAAGTGAATGGGCAGTTGCTGTGTGGAGTTACAGCTGGGTAAAGGCAGTGTCATTGCACTGAGGTTGATGAGGTTTATTAGATTTCTCTGCCCTGGATGAGATTACACCCCCGAGAAGCCAAAAAGGAAGCTGTGAATCTTGGCCAGTTTTGGAATGACAAATCAGCAGTACGTGTGTGTGTAGAAAATTTGAGTCCTGATTAAAAACAGAGCATCACAGAGGCTCTGGGAGCAGGGACTCATGCAAAGCAATGCTCAGGTACACAACACGCCGGTGACCCAGAGGTACGGGTATGACAGGATGCCCTTGAAATGGGAGCGCTGTTAGCAAGCTGAAGTGCTTTCTGGAAAGGTGCAGGAAGCTGCTGATAGTGATCGAAAGCAGAGAGGTCTAAGATATTTTCAAGGTTTGCACTTTGCCTGGAGGAAGCGTTACCACGCTCCTTTCTGTAGCAGGTATGAGAGTGGTACAGCCACTGGGGAAAATGATGGGGGGCAACCAGGAGATAACCAAGAAAGCCAACATCTGGCCATCCTTCTGTACCTGGGTGGCGGTGTGACTGCTTTCAGAGCCCATTAGGTGCCTGAAGGCCTTTGGAGATGTGTATCTTTGTTCCCATGCCCTTCCATTAAACAGACATCCTATTTCCCTATGTTATGTGCTTTGAGATCTGCTGAAGGTACAGAGCTGGAGCAAGTACAGAGGAGCTGGTGAAGGGCCTGGGGCATAAATCTTATGAGGAGCGATTGAGGGAGCTGGAACTGTTTAGTTTGAGGAAGAGGAGGCTGAGAGGAGACCTCATCACTCTCTACCTTGGAAGGCCATTGTAGAGAGGTTGGTGCTGGTCTCTTCTCAGAGGTAATTAGTGATAGAACGAGAGGGAATGGCTGCAAGCTGCAGCAGGGTAGGGTTAGGCTGGACATTAGGAAAAAATTCTTCACAGAAAGAGTGATCAGACCCTGGAATGGGCTGCCCAGGGAGGTGATGGAGCCCCCATCCCTGACTGTGTTTAAGAGTAGATTGGATGTGGTGTTGAAGAATCTGGTGTAGGGGAGATCTTTGTAGAGTAGGGCTGATGGTTGGACTCGATGATCCCAAGGGTCTCTTCCAACCTGAATGATTCTATGAATCTATGCTGGGCTGTTAAACTCTGGGTTATGATCCCTGCCAGCTTCTCTGTAGGACATGAAAGGGGCTTGTTCACAGACTGTGTGATCATGCTGCTCAAGTCATTACTGGCCCTGGGAGAGTTCTGGGCATCCATTCTGCCAAACCAGGCACCAGGCACTGATACAGACATCACAGAGGGTAATGCACGTTGTCTGAACAAATGACTTACTATTGTTTCCAGGAAGATATAAAAGGGTTGCTGGCAGTCGTGAAATAAACAGCTGTGAGTTGTGGTATCAGGAGGCTTGAGAGGATGCCTGCACAATTCTTTTCTCTCTTCCTCCCCTCCCATGTTAAGTAAATACTAGCCAGGGAGAGCTTAAGCAACACCTTCAGCCTCTACACTCTGCAGGTCAGATGCGGGGGCAGTAGAATCCACTAAATGCCCATCTGAGGATCAATCTGAAAGCAGCAGTAACTCCAGCTGTGCTGGCTAGTTGCAGGCCAGGTGGGAATTTCTTGCTGGAAAAGTGAGCTTTGGAAGAAGTGGGTCATCATTTCTAGCCAAGATGCAAGCACATATGCTTATTGTGCCGGTAACTGGATGTGAACTCCCGGCTTGAACTCATCCTGATTTAGAGGAAAAAAGCCCCTCTCCTAGCTATCACAGAAACATGGAATGGTTTGGGTTGGAAGGGATCTTAAAGACCACCATGTTCCAGCCCCCTGCCCTGGGCAGGGACACCTCCCACCAGACCAGGTTGCTCAAAGCTTCATCCAGCCTGGTTTTGAACCCCTCCACGGATGGGGCTTCAACAGCTTCTCTGGACAACCTGTTCCAGTGCCTCACCCCCCTCAGAGTAAAGATTTTCTTCCTAATATCTAGTCTAAATCTCCCCTCTTTCAGTTTAAAACTGTTACTTCTTGTCCTATTGCTCCACTCCTTTTTAAAGAGTACCTCTCCCATCTCTCCTTTAGTTACTGTCTCCAATGAAGAAGGTGAAAACCTGTTTTGCCAGCTGATTTTGCTCTTGCACGGGGTTGGAGGTGAGCAGGCAGCCATATCCTCTCTGCTTTCAGGTCTTGTTGCTGTTCTGTGAAGCCACATGAATACTGGGAGCAGCTGGGGAGCCAGGGTAACTGCAGACAGCCCCACGAGCTGAAGGACAGAGCCCAGTGTCATGCCTGCAGGAGAGACAGGCAAGAGGAACATCGTTAGCACTAAAATCGGTAGAGGACAGCTTGTACCAGGCTTGTACCAGGCTTAAGGGACCGAAGAGTGGTGGGACTGGCTACCAGGCTCCTTCCTACCTGTCACGGTCATGGTGCAGCAGCCAGTAGTGCTGCAAATGGACACTGAAGTGATGAGACCTGGTCTGCGGTGACTGTGTCCGGGTGTGCAAGGAACAGGCACGGTCAAAACCTGCAGGACACTGCTGTGCCAGAGCAAAGAGGCTGAGGATCAGTAACCTGCCTCGGTTGTGAAGCTGAGTAGCTCCTACCTTGTGCGTGTGTATGTGTGTGCAACCAGTGATGGCAAAGATGGAGCAACTTTATGTTGAGGCACACTCTTCATGCACAGGCCTGGGTGCTTTGCTGGAAGGAAGCACGGCTGAGCAGTTCACACCAAATCTCTCACGGTTCAGGGTTATGCCTCTCCTGATGCTGGATCTAGGGTGTATGGGGCTGATCTGGAGTTGACATCAATGCAGAATATGTGTAGGCTGGCACAGCACACTCAGGGTTCTTGTTCAGTGCAGGTAAACCCAGCTCCAGGCTCAGAAACCTCCCAGTAGAGACGTGCAGGTACTCATTCCCCACTCTCATGCCCATCTGCACCATAGTAACCACAGACCAAATGCTTTCTTTCTACTTCCTATTTTTGCAACTGTGGTTTGATTTCTCATGCAGGTCTGGGGGACCTTGCTGGGGGGCTACAGCCACCCCAACAAGCTCCAGTTGCTGCTTAGAAAGGCCATCTGGAGCCAGGGCTGCAGAAGAATGCCATGCTTATGCAGTTGGTCCTGTCTCTCACTCTTGGGTGAAAGCTCTTCCTCCCCTGAGGATGAGGATGAAGGATGGGGTATCTTGGGCCAGAGTGGGACTGACTGAACACTTGCCTGTGATGCTGGCAGTGTGATGGCCCCTTTTCCTTGGCCTGGGTAGAACTGTGCATCTTCTTTTTCTCATCAAAATTCCATTGCATGGAGTAATTAAGCTGGATGGAGATGGAGGGGCTCAGACATTCAGCTGGGAAAGAGGAAAACCTCGGTCTCTGAGGCCTTTCATGCTGCTCTGTGCTTTGGGTAAAACACTGTCAGAGAATCATAGAATCGTGTAGGTTGGAAGGGACCCTTGAGATGATCTAGTCTAACCATCAACCTGACTCTGATAAAACAACCAACAACCCATAACTAAACCATGTCTCTAAGCACTATGTCAACCTGTCTTTTGAATACCTCCAGGGATGGTGCGTCAACCACTTCCCTGGGCAGCCCTTTCCAAGGCTTAAGAACCCTTCCAGGGTAAGCATCTTTTCTGATATCCAATCTGAACCTCTCCTGGCACAACTTGAGGCCATTTCCTCTTGTCCTATCACCTGTGACCTGGGAGAAGAGACTGACCCCCACCTCTCTACAACCTCCTTTTAGGGAGTTGTAGAGAGCAAGAAGGTCACCCCTCAGCCTCCTCTTCTCCAGGCTGAACAACTCCAGCTCCCTCAGCCTCTCCTCATAAGTCTTACTCTCCAGACCCCTCACAGCTTTGTTGCCCTTCTCTGTCACCCGAGAACGATAGAGGATAAATCAGCCACAGCCCTATTTCATTTCCCCATTAGGGACTAAGTGAGGTCTCTAAGCCTGGGGCAACAGCCCAAAAAAGCACTCCTTTTCTCTGCCTTTGGCCTGCTGGGGCAGATCTCCGCAGGGCAGGCTGGCTTTCGGTTTGACTCTCTTCCCTAATGTCTGTGGTGATTTGGTTGTGCAGGTGTGGGAGGACAGAGGGACGGGGCCCCTGACCCTGTTCACCATCGAGCTGCCAAATCCCTGCAGTGAGGAAGAGGAGGATGGCCCTTGCAGCAGTGGTCAAGGTGAATGCAGGACTAAAGGGCTCATGAAGTCATTATCTAAATCCTGCCACTCCACAGAACTCAGAGAGGGCTCCTTCAGGAAGCCAGGGCCAGGACATTGTGTGCTGCCTAGAAAGACATGGCATTTTTGGGCAGGGTTTCAGGATTATACCTTCAGCTGATTTTCTGTCATCAAGAAACAGCCCCACTTCCAAAATATTCCTCTAGATCTTGCAAATCACCTAGATTCCATTCTGGCCCCAAGCTCATGCCTCATTGACATACCTGCAAATTGGAGTGTTTTGCTGAAGAGAAGTGGCAACTGATTAAACCTTCTTCTAAAATATGGCAGTTTTGCACTCGTTGTGACCCCCTTCAGGGACTTCACTAAGCAGAGTTGTTAAATGAGGGCCTGCTTATTTGCAAAGGAGTTATTTATTGGCCCCCAGGACTGCAAAACAGTGAAGTGGCTCAGGGCAGCCCTGTAACATGGCTTACAGATCATTGACTGCCACAGCTGAGAAGACAGCAATTACCCTATTTACACCACAGTTGTTTTGTTTTACAGCCTAATTCGCATTCACTCCCCTGCTACAAACTCTGTTACAAAGAGAAAGCACCCGTTCACTGGTGTTACTCGTCTGTATAATTGGTCTGTAAGTGTCTGGTCTGTCAAATAGAAGGAGGCTCATTCAGGTTTTGCTTGCAATGTATTTGCTCAGAGGAAGGGTGGAGCCCCTCGGAATTGGCACAGCCCTATTAAGATCAGAGCCATCAAAGTGATGAATGGAGGTCTAGATAGATACCCAGGCTGTTCTCCCGCAAGAAGTGAGAGTGCTAATTGCAGCCAGCAAAGTGCTTTCCTAGGTTTTTGGGCTCTGTTAACATCCTAAAGCTTCCCATGTTCCATGGGCTGAGCGTTCAAGCCACTTCAGAGAAAAAAACAGAACCAAGTGTTTTTCTCATCTCTAAATCTTTTCCCAGGGTACTGGAGAGCACGGGAGGATAATCTGTTCCCTTCTTAAATCCTAACCTGAGAGTTACAAATTGGGGGTATCTTATAACAGCTCTTTATCACACATATCCTTTGCACTTGGACTGTGTGCAGGGAGAGAATGACACTAGTCACACCAGATGGCACTACTATTTGATTTTCTGGTTTATAATTGACTTGCATTTCCTAGTTGCCGTGTGCTCTTTGCTCTTTCCAGAGAAATGACCCAGTGAAGCTGTGAGGGCACAGCTCCATCCCAGATCACCCTGTCTGTGTTAATGTCCCCGTGGGACACTGCATTGTCTCAGTCTGACTGTATCTTCATGGCTTCCTTTGAATCCCAAGGAGATGCAGCTCTGAGGCTCTAATACTTGTTAGTCTGGGTTGCAGGGGTTGATTTAGAAGTTTTGGACAAGCTTTGCCTGCCTGTCATTGCATTCCTTTAGGGCGTCTGCAAGGTTCAGTATCTGCATGCCCACCTGAAACTGAGATGCCCTTTAAGCAAGGCTTGTAACTCTTATTTTGCCTCTTGCCAGGCCATTTGGGAGCCAATGAATTCACCACAACCATGCAGGACTGTAGACTCCTTATAATGACTAGGGTAGTGCTCCTTCACACTGCTTTGTCCAGCCACTTTTGCCTGTGTTTACCTTCTCTGCACTTCATCCCGTTGCTTGATTTCACCAGATCAAATCCCCTGAAGGGACACAAATCAGGCTACACTGAAGAAAGTTTGCCCTGGCAGAAGACCAAGGTTTCAGTGGAGGATGCTTTGGAAGAGCCTTCCAAGGTTGATTTACAGGACAGGCAATGTCTATCAGATGCAAGGGACGTGCCTTTTGCAGACAACTGGAGCAGGGGCTGTGAGTGCTGCCTTTGCCATTTTGCATTTATCCAGAAATACTAAATGAACATGCACCGAAACCTGGAACTTTGGAAAAATAATATTTCCCTCCCAGAATATGAGGACAGGAATATACCTTCTCTTTTTTTTTTTCAAGAGTCCTCTCTTGTTGCTGCTCAAGCTTCTGATTTTTTTGCTTTTGGGATTTGACAGTGAAGATGCCCTTGACAAGAGTGAACAAAAAGCCTGTAGATCGGTGTTGGTATCTGCTGTGGGCTGTGCATGGGTGGGTCTGGGTCAGCCTTCATTGTGAGTCAGCCTGGTGACAACATGCCTTCCTATTGCCTGGTTCTGGTTTCATGGATTTGGATATTATTTTTTAAATATATATATATATATTTATGAGAATTATGTACCTAGTTCTGTGTTCTTTTATGGTTTTTAAAGAAGTGATGCCTTCAAACTGTGAAGGCAGCACTAGGGACAATGGGTATTGAACTGAAATAGGTATGAATCAGATCTGCTCTGCACTCCAGCGAACTTAGAAAGAGGAAGCGAAGCCATCTGAGATGGATCAGTCGTCCGTTTGTTAACCCACACACATCCTCCAAACTTCTGGCACCTTGGCATATGCTGCTTACCACGGGTACTGCTGGTGAGTCAGGCAGAGCAATGCAGTGCTCTCCCCCATTTAGGTGCATGGACCCTTAGTGTAACAAATATAAGTACTTCATCAAGGGGGTATTTTATACGTATCTACCTCTTTACACTTTTATTAGATTAGATTCCTATTATACTTCGATTAGATTCCTAATAAAACATTGGCTTGGGTGCCCAGCTTGGGAAAATTAAGCTCTCAGTTGCTTGGGGAGATATTTTTCTACTCAGAAATGTGGATTGGTTGGATAAATAAAATATATTTTGCTGAAGGGAGAAGAGAAATAAAAAAATCTGGTAGCTCACTCTGTTCTTGTTGATGGCCCACACTTTGTGAACTTCCCTGTCTCTTTACTTCCTTCGCACCCTAAACCTCCCAGAGCTGCTGTAGGTGAGGATTGCTTGGGCACCATGATTGCTTGGGCAATCAATTCAGGTTCTCCCTCTGCCTGCAGTCATAACATTTCCTCAGCTTTCTGCCACTCCTCCTCTTTGAGCAGAAATACCTCCTAAATGTATGGAGACTGCAGAAGTTTCAAGTCTTTTATCTCCTTCCTTTCTTCCAGATGCCCACAGAGCCTCCTGCTGACTTGGGTCTTTTTTTCTTTTTTTGCCAGGTACTTAGGTTTCATCCAACCAGCAGTGTCTGCAGCTTCAATTAGGGTTTAAGAGGCTCTAAGGGTAAGCAAAGAATGGGGCTGGTATAAGGCCAGTGACCTTGAGGCTTTCTCCAGGGAAGCAAGAAACCTATTGAGAAGCAGGGCAAGACTTCAGTGGCATTACACTGTAAGGTCAGCCTGGTGCTCCTTTTCTTGCTGATTTTCCCTTAATAACCCAGGACACTCTGTGGCCAGCTTTTGAGTCTGGCAGCTTAATTTTGGCTGAAATTCCCCCTGGGCAGCAAGTTGCTTAGAGTGTGAGGGAGTGCAATGACCGGTAAAGAAAGGCTGTATGGCTTGGGAACCTTGGAGATTAAAGCCTGTCATTTTGGTTTTCAATCTAAGATCATAGAATCATAGAATGGTTAGAGTTAGAAGGGATCTTAAAGATCCAGTTCCAACCCCTGCTGTGGCCGGGAACACCTCCTACTAGACCAGGTTGCTCAAAGCCCCATCTAGCCTGCTCTTAAACACTTCCAGGGATAGGGCTTCCACAACTTCTCTGGGCAACCTGTTCCACCCTTACAGGAAAGAATTTCTTCCTAGTATCTAGTCTAAATCTCCCATCTTTCAATTTGAAACCTTTACCCTGTGTCTTTTCACTTCACTTCCCAATGAAGAGTCCCTCTCCAGCTCTCCTATAGCTCCTTTCAGATATTGGAAGGTTGTTACAAGGTCTCCTCTTCTCCAGGCTGAACAAGCCCAGCTCTCTCAGCCTGTCTTCACAGGAGAGGTGCTCCATCCCTCTGATCATCTTCGTGGCCCTCTGCTGGACCTTTTCCAACAGGTCCATGTCCTTCCTACGTTGAGGACTTCAGAGCTGGACACTACTCCAGGTGGGGTCTCATGAGAGCAGAGTAGAGGGGTAGAATCACCTCCCGCAACCTGCTGGTCACCCTTTTTTTGATGCAGTCCAGGATGTGGTTGATTTCTAGGCTGCTGGTGCGCACTGCAGGTTGCTCAGAAGCTGCTGTCTGCAAGGGCTCTGCTGTTGGAATCTCTACGTCTTTGGTCTGTGCTGGTGCCTGGCAGCCGGCTGGGCCATTTGGCACTGCTGCAGAGCTCAGCTGGGAGCGTTCAGCTCTTCTATCCATCAGGCTTCAGGGTCCCCAGGCAGTATCCAGAGAAGAAGGGATGTGCAATTAGTGAATACCCAACAAAAGCTTAAATGGTCTGCCATGCCAAGGCAGGGAGAAAAGCTAATTCCTGGGAACAATGCTCAAATGCCTAATGAGAAGATGTCCTTTCTCTTCCTGCAGTCTCTTTGTCCCTCTACAAGTGGCAGCAAAGTCAGGAGGTAACTTGTGAACCAGCTAATCTGGAAAGGTTTCCATGGGCCTAGGAAAACCTGTGTCCATAACCTATTATTTCACTGCTTAGTTCCACATCCTGGTCCTAAACCACATGAAAATGAAAATTTTGAGGTTTTTGCATGGGTAAAGCAACATTTTCTCCATCTTAACCTTATAGTTGGAAAGAGATAAATTCCTTTCTGATGTGCTTCTGGAGGCCATACTGTCCCCCTAGAATTTCAGCCTGAAATGTGCTCACAGTGGATAAAACTTCAGCACAAACAAACAGATGTTCGAACAGTTATAAGGAGCAAAACCAAGGTTAGCACAGAGTAACCTTCCCCAGACACGTCCTACCAAGCAGATTGGTCCATAGCAAAGTGTTGCTCAATGTTCTCCTGTCTGGTGTTCTTGAGGGTAGGCACCACTCCTCTTATGTGATTAGATAGCAATTCCTACTAAGCACACATTGAAACAGAATGTATCTTAAGAGGGGGACCTCTATCTCAGTTCTCAGGCAATCATGTTCTCTGGGTTCTTATCCCCTTTGTTTTAAGATGGGACAGCAGGAAAATAAGCCCACCAGAGCTGATAAATTTATGTGTTAAGTATCACTTCTCTGTTGTGGTTCTGGAGTAGAGGAAGCCTGAAAAGATTGATATTTCTCTAAAAGAACATTTCCTTAGAAACTAAAGTGAAGGATGTAGAAATTAAGATCTCCATAAAATACACCACCTCTCTGATGATCTCAGTATTTCTATTGTTGACAAAGTTTACTGAAGTTGACACAGTTCTCACTGAAATCTCCAAAAGGATTTGATCCAGGCCCCACACAGAAAATTAATCAAAAATAGCCCAAAAGTCAGCTTGTCACACACAGTATTTTGTGTCCCACCCTCTGAGAGGCATCTCAGGCTGTGCTTACTCTGACTGTTTCCTTGCTGCAGGGTCTTGGGCCACTTGTCCACCCTTGCAGCTTGTTCTGGCTTAGGCACTGGCAGATTTTTCTTGTGGAAGCAGAGCATGTTGGTAAAGGGAGGGAAGGGTTGGCACATGCCCACATCCAGTTCTGATGGAAAACTGGGAAGTGGCAGCAATCTCGGAGCTCCTAGATATCTCAGCTGAGATTTATCATAAAAGTACATATGCAAGGCAGTTTAGGGACTGCTCTATTGCTCCTGCCCTGGAGGTAAGCCACTGCAGCCATGGTGATTTTTGCACCTTAAACACAGAGAAAGCAAACAGAGAACTCAAATAGAAGCCTGGCTTGCAGTGGTTCTTGGAAGGGGACAGGCTATTACATTCAATACTGCCAAAGCAGGAGAAAATCCTAACTTGGAGCTGACAGATTCACCATCCTTTGTGTTCCTTAAAGCATGGGAAGAACATTTTGGTGAAGACCAGCTACTGCAACAGTCCACAAGTTTAAAATAATAATTAAGTCATCTTCTCTGAAGGAGGTTGTAGAGAGGTGAGTGCTGGCCTCTTCTCCCTAGTGAACGACAGGACCAGAGGAAATAGTCTGAAGTTGCAGCAGGGGAGGTTCAGATTAGATATTTGGAAGAATTACTCTACTGAAAGTAGTCAGGCACTGGAATTGCCTGCCCAGGGAAGGAGCTGAGTCACCATCCCTGCAGGTATTTAAGCCACATGTAGATGTGGCACTTCAGGGCATGCTCTAGTGGCTGAGGTTGTAGGGAGGGGGTTGTGTTTTTGTGTATGGTTGGACTTGGTGATCTCAGAGGTCCTTTCCAACCACAACAATTCTGTGATTGCGTGAAGGAACTTCAGGCAGGGGTGATGTCGTTCAGACTACTCCCAAAGTGCATTTTGGTAGACAAAGCTGAGCAAAAGGTGTTATTGGTGACTGCATCCTTCCCTGTGACCTGCTTGTGCCTCCGCCAAGGCCCGAGTCTGGCTGTGTCACAGGTGCCAGAAGCCGAGGAGCTAGTACAAGGGGGAGAGGGACCCTCGGGGGAATATGACAGGGAGATGCCTGGCTAGAAGCAGCAGTGAAGTGTCCTGCTTTTATGTCTCCACTTGCTGTGTCTGCTGAGTGGACCTCCCTCTTGGCTTCTGCAGCAGAGACGCAGCATTTCAGGGCAGGGAGCTGGACTGGACCACTTAGAAGTGCCGAAGTTAAAAGTTTGTGTGTTTCTGTGGTCAGGTAAAAATGGAACGAAGACTTTCTTGAGCCAAGACCTTGGCTTTGTGCTAAAATTTAGCTGAATTGCACTAATTCCTTGTTCTTGGTCACAGTTTGGCTCCCTGTCCTTGCTACCCATTAATATTTTCACGCTTCTTAGAAGTGCGTTATTTTTTCTTTGTTATTTATCTAGTCTAATTCCCTGGGCATTATTTCTGTTCCTTGTTTGGGACCTCCCCCTTTCTCTTCTCCTGTTAGAGTGTGATTACAGCATGAATATGTCTGCTGTCAATATTGCTGCGAATACAAACTCTCATCAGCTTTTGCAATGCTTCGTGTGTGCCAACATCCAGGGCACGTGTAAAGCTGAGGCGGCAGATGCTGCCACACGGTCTTCCTTTGAATGAAGTCTTGTGAAGAAGGTTGTGGGAGACGACTGTATCTGCCTCTAGTTTATCCAAACATCTGCTAGGAGAATGGGGCTCTCCACAGGCAGAAGTGATTATTCACGTAAGTGGGGATTTGTGTGTATTAGCTGAATTTCACATCCCCCTCCAAGTAGTGGGGAAAAAAGAGTTAAACCTGATAGTAAAGGTAATGAATCCAGCAGGGTTTTAGGAGGACAAATGCATAGCCACAGTTATAAACCTATCCCCATTTTTTTAATGAAAGGTGTTAAAGAAGGGTACAAACTATTTCAGTAGTTTAGGGCTACTGGTCCTAAGATGCTATTTGAAATGCTAGTTCATCTGTGCTCCAGCAAGACATCGTCTGCTTAGAGGATGCAGGAAGCAGCATCCAATGTTTGTTTTTTCTCTGACCTACTGCTGAGTAATTGAATCATCCCAAGCTCTAAGCTAATGTTTTTCCTCTCTAGGAGAACAAAATGTTACCAGGAAAAGGAGAGGAGGAAAAAAAATAACGAAAAAGGGAGCTGCAGGTGTTTACTCCAAATGCCATACAGTGCATATCTGAGACCAGGGAAGGGCGGTTTTGTAGCTGAAGAAAATATTCAAAAAGCCTAATGAGCATGATGCTGAAGGGTGCTGAGCCCCTCCAACCAGTGGTGCTTAGAAGGGTACAGCAGGTCTGGCTGACGGCGTGTAAATGCAGATAGGCAATGAGAAAAACGTAGGAAATGACTTCTGGAGTATTTTTCTACCCTCCCAGGGTAGATACCTGAATTACATGTGTTCAGAGCTTCTGGAGCACCAGCTCAACCGATGGGCTATTTCCATACAGCAAACAAGATGCAGAGAGAAGATAAGCAAACAAGAAGAAGAGAGGGGACAACTTGGGCTCATTTTGACTCTTCCTGAATAGCCAAACAAGTATCCATCTTCTAGGGGTGTTGGTGGGTGAACTACTTTGGGCCAGGACCTGTTGTTAGTAAGTTTTCAATTCACTATGCTGTGGGCAGGCAGAGAAATTGGGTAGGGACACCTGCTCCGCTGTTCTGGACAGAGGCTGGCAAACTCATCACAGCAATTGCTGCTGTCAACTAGTAGATGCCATGGTGTCAAAAAGCATTTCTTTGTCATTCTGTGTTTCAGACCACTTGCCCTCAGAAGGATATGAGTACTTCCTGAAAGGAATGAACCAATTTTCTGTTTTACAACATTAATTTTTTATCTGGGCCTTTTCTAATTAATTGAACTCTGAAATTAACAGCATATTGTTCAGAAACTGCTCACTCTCACAGTGATCAGACCTGATCACCCCAAAGGATGGTGCAGAGATGCTCTGGCTCATACTCATTGCTGGAACAACCAAGGGCAGGGAATTGCGGTGTTTGCCCCGTTGGAGGGTGAGAAATGGAAAAGCATCGGGGGGTCACCCATGTGGAGAGGAGTGGACAGGACAAGTGACCCCAAACTGACCAACTGGGGCATTCCATCCCATCCGCATCCTGCTCAGTATAAAAGCTCAGGGATCAAAGGGTCAACTCTCTTCCTTCAATGGCTGACAATGAGGAAGACCCTGTCTGTTCATTTGCCTTTGATCCCAGTCTGAGCATTCCTGACTCCAGAGCTGGAATCCAGCTCCTTTTGGTCACCAAGTCCAGTCTAGGACTTTTCCTGATGCTGCTGGTGACGTGATCATCACCCTGGGAGCTTCATACGGTTTTGTATATCTCATATCTATTTCATGATCTTCTTTTTAATTTTAATTTCAGTATTAATACTTCATTAGTTTAGTTCATTCTAAACTCATTAATCTCCTTATTTCTCCCCTTATGCTTGAGATGCAGAGGGGTTATTGTTATACGCAGAGTTGTCCAGAAGAACATGCAGTGCAGAGAGACACCACCAACAGACAGGAAGCCTGGTAACTTCCAGTTCTCTGATATGGCACGTCTGTGGCTTTTGGAGTCCATCAAGAGCACTTTCTCCCTTGGAGAATATAGAACAAAGAGGAAAGAAGTGAAATTATTTAAAGAAAGCAAGTGTTTCCTACATGTCTGCTGTTTGCTGCATGCATGGACAAGGTGCTGGGGCCACTTGGAAACTTTCAGCAAAGCATTTTCTATTTTGCAAAGGGAAACTGGCTTTTGGGTTATTTTTTTCTTCTTTGTATTTTTTTTTCTTTTCTTTTTTCCCCCCGCAAAATAAGTGCCTTTGGAATGTCTTGGCTTCTGTAAAGAGATTCAGTTTGGGTTTTCTTTTTTCTTTTTGGTCGCTGAAGTGTGTCCACGGGGTTTTACTGAAGTACTGCCTCTAGTCTTTCTTCTTTTTTAATTTTTTTTTCTTTTTTTCTTTTTTTCTTTTTTTTTTTCTTCAGCTCTATAAAGGCTTCTTTTTCCAGAAGAAAAGAAGAAAAAGAAATTTTATCTGTATTTGACCTCCTCTCTGGAGCGCTACAGCAGATCAATGGCTGCATTTCACCTATCTGGATTTCTGTTACTGGTGCTCACGCCAGTGGTGACTGGAACTTATCCCCTGTTCATAGCCCCCTCCAGGAGAAGCCACCCCAGCGGGTGCTGGCTGGTGACAGTGCCCTGCATGGGAGGTCCTGTGTCACCCAGCTCCTCCACCTGAGCAATGTTTGGAGGTGATCCAGGTGGGTACGTGTTTTCCCTGTACCTGCTCTGCAGAGGGAGGATTTCAGCTCCCAGATGTGTCATTTCTGCCTTGTTTGTGAGTGCTCGGCTCAGCTAAAAATACTTTAGTGTGCCGTCTCAGAAGCTGCATGGCTGTGGCCACCTGTGATTTCAGCTCAGCTGCAGCATCCCAGGAAAGCAGACTTGTCTGGATTTCCAGTCGTATTAAGAGCACCAGCACAAGGGTACATGTGGGAGCTGTGCTGCCGGGGGGGACAGATTACTGGCTCCGGTACGTGGGTGTGGAGCAGAAGCAGCTCAGCTGAGGCTGGTGCAATTATACACACACTGCTTGGATCAGAATCCAACCCTTGACATTAAAGAGCCCTCAATGATCTCCCCCATCCCCTCCTCCCCCCCAGGAACTCAAGATTTATTTTTGAATAGTGAAAGCAGTGCTCTAAATAAAGGGCTTTAATGGAAAAAACACATTTTAATGGTGAAATTTCCTGCTACCAGTTTTGTGGTGCAGCCCTAATTTGTTCACTGGATTGACAAACTACCAGCATTTCTGGCAGGGACATGGGGACTTGGTGGTTCTTCAGACCTCTTTCCTACTGTGATTTGATGATACAGTAAATCCAGCTCTAGGGTTCCCAGTACCAGAAAAAAACCCAACACAATCCTATGCCACAAAGTGCTGATGTTGCATAAACTCCCTCTGCCGTTCCAAGCCTGTGCTGAAGGCACTGGCTGGTGGTGTGGCTGGTGTAGCACAAGCTTTATGTCACATCAGGCTGTCACCTGCCTTCCTGCAGCTGGAGAAACACCAGCTCAGTCTCGGACATGGGCTTTCTGTACAGCTGAAGAGATCAGATACCTCTGCATGATGCAGATCCGATTTACTGCCCCAGTGCTGGGATGAAACACAGCCTGCAGAGCTGCATCCAGAGCTGCAAACCTGGCCCTGGCTGTGATTTGCCTAAAACCAGGCAGAGCAGCTCCACTCTGTGGGGAAGGAGGGGAAGCAGACATGGAGCTGGCATGGAGGATTTCTTTCCTCACCCGGCTTTATCCTCTGCTGGGAGGCTGAGGGTGATCCCTGCACCCTCCACCCCCCCATCCCCAGGGCTCTCTTGTCCCTTGTCCCAAGTGCAGGGCTGGGAACCTCATCCTTCCTCTGGATGCTTTGGAAATCCCCCCCAAGATGTGCTGCAACTCCTTCCACTTAGCATTTTCCTCATTTATAGGCTTGGAAAATTACAGCAGGTAACTTTGGGAAAGTATTGGACATTGGAACAACAGCTTTCCTTCTTCAAAGGTTTGTTTCTGCCCACAGGGATGTCCATGGCAAAATTCCCCATGCCTCCGTGGGGAGAGGCCCTGAGCAGGGGTTAACCTTCTGCTGCTTCATCTGCTGCTGTCAAAACCACCTCTTCCAGGTGGTGGACCAGCCTTTATATGGAGATGCCCCCTTGCCCGTGTGGCACCTAGAAATTTCTAGTACCATGCTGTGGTACAGTAGTTGTACCATAGTAGTTCCATACCAAATTCTGGTACCAGCCTTTGGGTTGGGTCTCCACTGGTTAAAACTCACTAGGGTTTTAATAAGGTCCTGAGCATCCCCGGTCCTGAGCATCACTGGCCCTGGCAGGGGGTCAGCTGAGTGAGGAGTGAACCCTTCTCTTATGGACTAACTGCTGGTGGCAAGGCCAGTCCATGGTGCTGCCTACCAGGCTGCCTACCCTGGGGCTGTGAGCTCTCTGCTATGGGGATAGGAGGGCTGAGTACTGCCCAAAAGACCTGCCTGATGCCATACTCCTGGTGAGCAGGGGAGAGTGGCAAACATACATTTGTGGGATCAGTCAGGCTTGGCTCCAGCAGTGACAACTTGCAAGGCTGATCTGAACAAGCCACTGCTCCTTGTGCCCCCTTGGAGAGCAAGTTCTGAGGGTGTTTTGGGGCATCCTGCAATGGGTAGTCAACAATCTTTAGCAGCTGATTTCCCCTTGAGTAGTTTTTCCCTGGGCTGAACTTCTCCCAGGCTGTCCTTGGAAGGTCACCAAGTGGATAGTGCAGCAATGTACAGTTTCAGCTTGGTATTATTGAACAGGCCCAACTACTTCCCTGTTATTTTGGCTAACAAAGCCACTTGTACCCTTTAACTGTCACAGCTTCCAGCAAGCTCTTTGCTCATCTCTAGCCCTAAATGTCATCAGCAGTGACATGCATCCCTGAGAGTCTTGTTAGTACGTCTTGCTGGCGGCATCTCTACTTTTGATCCCGAATGACAATCTCAGCCATCTGATACTGGTTCTCAAAACAAGACAGGGAGACCGCTTTCCTTATCTGGTTGTTCATGCCAATCTCGATCATTGGCATGACTGGCAACCACTAGGGATATCTTTTTTTTCCCTTTTGCTAAGTCAGGTAAGGTTTCTTTGGTGGTAGGCACTTGGATGGCACTGTGTTCAGTGTTTGCTTTGGTCTGTTCAAATGCACAGCTTGTTTTGCTGCTGTGATAACTGTACCTTGACTGTAGACTCTGCCTTGAGCTGCCTTTCGCCATTCATTGTGTTGTTCTCATTGTAGACTGATATAGAATCATTACAGAATCATAGAATGGCTCAAGTTGGAAGGGACCTTACAGATCATCAAGTTCCAACACCCCTGCCATGGAAAAGGAAACACTTCCAGTAGACCAGGTTGCTCAAAGCCCCATCCAGCTTGGCCTCGAACACCTCCAGGGATGGGGCTTCCACAACTTCTCTGGGCAACCTGTTCCAGGGTCTCACCACCCTCACAGCAATTAATTTCTTCCTAATATCTAATCTAAACCTAATTATATTTTCTCTTAATATGCCATGTAGTCAGGGAGGTATCTACCGACTACTCATGTGCTTGAAGACTGGAGTCTTTCAGCAGAGTCTTTTAGCAGCTTGGATGAAAGAAGATCAGGGAAGTAATTGGCTCTGGTTGCATGCTTTTATTCTGCTCATGTTTTTATGATATGAATAATTCATTGCAGGCTTGGCCACACTTGGATTACAAAATCACATCATTTTATTGAAACTGTAACTGCTGGATCCAATACCAATGGCAGCCCTGTTGCTTTTTCCTCCCTGCTCAGGCTTTTCATGTCCCAAACCTAACTTGATCATCAGCTTCCCATTCCTGCCTTGTGACAGCTGTCTCTCAAGCAGCTATAACCATTCTGACTCCAACTATTCTATGATTTCATGATTCCATTCAGAATGTTGTGACACCTCTCCAGGCCCCTCTGACCCACAGTGACATATCCAGGCACCAGCGAGTCTGAACATCTTGTGTGTAATTTAGAATCTCCTCAGGGGTGTTTGGATCCTGCCAAGCTTTAATTTTGTTTTGTTTAATTGCAGGTTTGGTTTCTGTTGTGTGTGATGCTAAGAAGCACCTGGGAACTCAACCTGCTCACTCTTGGTCCCTTTGCCTGTTTACCTTCTGCTTTCTTTTTAATCATAATCATAATATCATAGAATCTTAATCAAATCATAATCATAAATCAATAATCTTCTTAATCAAATCATAAGATCTTAGAATCATAGGATTATTTGGGTTGGAAGGGACCTTTAAAGGTCACCCAGTCCAACCACCCCTGCAATCAGCAGCAGCATCTTCAACTAGATTAGTTTCCTCAGAGCCTCATCCAACCTGACCTTGAATTTTTGCAGGGATGGGGCATCTGTGACCTTTCTAGGCAACCTCGGCCATTATTTCACCACCCTCATTGTAAAATCAGTAATACTTTTTTCCTCTTCTTTCCTGAAGCTTTGACACAATGATTTCTCTTGCAGTAATTACTGTTGATGACCTTGTGTGGCATTTGCTGATATACCCTGCCCTTCACTGTTCAGAAGTAAAGCACTTGCAGTGCATTTTTATTTTTTCACCAGATTTTCCTCCTCTGCTTTGTCCTTTGTCCTCCTCTGCATTTCCTTGTAAATAGCTTCTGGTGCTGTTTTTCCATGTGTTTCTGGGATTTTCCAGGCCTGCTTAGAAAACCAGCTTTGTGTCTGCTTCATGCAGGCTGCAGTTGGAGGGGTTCTTCTTAATTATGTCTGTGCACTTCTCCAACTCTTGGGTGGCAAATGAAGTTTCTCTGAGCATTTCTGAGCACTGCCCTGGCATCTTGGTATTGTCTTTGCTGCCTGTCGAAGACAAGCTCTTTACCCTGTGCTGTGAGCCCACAGACCCTGTAAGTCCCACTGAAACCAGTGATTGAGATGGTCCTGGCTGTGACTTGTGCCCTTGCCTTGTCCAGGAGGTCCCAGGAACATGCTTTCAGGATGCTTTTCTGCAGATGCTCGTTGAGTGTGTGCAGCTGAGGAGCTGCAACATGTCCCTCTGCACGTCACCACACACAGCTGGGAGCTGCTCCCCTCCTTCTCCTAGATGTGACTCTGAGCACGGGCTTTGGTCACTGGCCTTGAGAGAGAGCAGGGCTAGCTGGATAGGAGCAGGAAGCTCTTCAGAGCACCAGGATGCTGTTGGGATCAGGCGTTGCAGGGCTGGGATGTGACTGTGAACAGGATGGTGGTTGCAGTGCTCCTGAGATTAACATATCAAAGCTATAGGTAAGCTAGACCAAAATGCCACCAGACTCTCTTGGAGGTGATGGGAGGCTGCATTATGTTGCGGGCAGAACGGTGTAATGGGACGTGGGCTCAGCTCTGCTACCACCATGCTGAGTGCCCTTAGTCTTGTCACTCTGCTCTCCAGACTGGGACTTCTCTGTCCATTACATGGGGATTTTGTGGCTTTGTGGTATCATAGAATCATTGAATGGTTAGAGTTGGAAGGGACCTAAAAGTTCACCCAGTTCCAACCCTCCCTGCCCTAGGCAGGGACACCTCCCACCAGACCAGGTTGTTCAAAGCCCCATCCAGCCTGGCCTTGAACACCTCAGGGATGGGGCTTCTGCAACTTCTCTGGACAACCTATTCCGTTGCCTCACCACCCTCACAGGAAAGATTGTCTTCCTAATATCTAGTCTAAATCTCCCCTCTTTCATTTTGAAACCATTACCCCTCATCTCACCGCTCTACTCCCTGACAGAGTCCCTCCCCATCTCCCCTGTAGTCCCCTTCAGGCACTGGAAGGCTGTTATAAGGTCTCCCCAGAGCCTTCTCCAGGCTGAGCAACCTTGACTCTCTCAGCCTGTCTTCATTGGAGAGGTGTGTTTTAAGATCAGCAGATTGACAGCTTTATGAAAGATAAGCCTTATTCTTGCATCAACATGTTTCCTTCAGCAGGGCTAACCCTAAGCTGATCCAGACACTGGAATCAGCTGGGGGTTTTATACATCAGTTCCTTGCTGACATGGTATCTCCTCCAAATTGTGATTTATGATGCTAATGCTCTCTCAACACCTTTCTAATTTTTTAATAAAGACGCTTTCGTGAAGAATTCCTCTTCCATCCCAGCCTTATTAATGTGTTTGGAGCTCTAAACAGAGTAATTGGTGCCGCAACAGCTCCATTTAGTTTAATGGTTTAACAGGCTGGCACGGCTGAGAAAGAAAAACCGCCTCCTCTGCAGCTACCCCCGGGTGGGGGAGTGGGGAGTCGGGAAGGCAGAACACCCCATCAGGCACCGCTCCGCCGATGTCGCCCTACTATATCAACATTCCATTGGCAAGGAAATTGCAGACGTAGTTAGGGTGATAAATTAGGTATACAGAAGAGCTAATGATGGAATTAAATGGAGTTATGAATATATATTAAATCTCCTTCCCAAGGTCAACTCTGGATGAGAGAGTAAAGATGTTATAATAACAGGTAAGCGTCAGGCGGTGATGGTCAGTGTGTTGCTGAAGCCTGGACATTTGCAAAGGATGTACAAGGAGAAGGAAGAAGATAGGAGCTTTCAAGTTCGTGGCATCTCCCTCTGCTCTCAACGGAGCCCTATTTTTAATAGGCAATTTAGCCTGTTGCCACCCTGTTGATTAACTAACCCGACACCTCTCACAATAATGTCATTTGTTAGGCAGCCCTGCAGGTGTGGGACTGGAGAGCTGAGCTTTGGGCCACAGACACACGTGAGAACATCCTGTATCCCAAAGGATGGAAAGCTGGGCCTTTTGGATGCTGCTCAGCAATTCAGAAGGCTTTTCAGATTACTTGGCTCCATCCCAGTGTCCCCTGTATAACCCGGGGCAAGTCATTTGGGTCAACATTTCAACAGTGACTGCTGGTTTTTTAATTCTTCTTTTTTTTGAGCACCTCCGTGTTTGATCATTTAGCTTGGGGCAACTAAAGTGGATTCAAGCTGGAGCTCCCAGCCTCACCTCTGCAAGTAGGGCTCTCTCAAGTAGCGTGTCCCAAATACAGGACTCAGAATTGCTTGTCACTTCTGAAAAGCCTGTCCTTACATCCTCTGCCCCCCCAGTTCCCTGTGGTGCACAGAGAGATAACAGCACTTCCTTTGCCTCCAGGAATGCTGAGGGCATGGACACGGTAAAAGCAGAAGGGCGCTCTCAAACTCAAGGACATCAAAAAAAGTGTCTTAAATAGATTTTTTAATATTTTTTTTTTTCAGATTTTATTGTGTTTCCAAAGTCTTTGTAATTACTACCATAGAGAAGTCCTACAGCTCTGCAGGTTTGGCCCCACAAGTGGCTGCTACGTCATTCCAGAGGAGCTGCACACCCTGCAGGGAAATGCTTTGTGAAGCGGTTCTTGAGAGACGTCCCCCTGCTCTCTAAATGATACGAGAAGTTTTATTCTTGTTTCACCAAGTGACCTTGCCCAGAGCTGCTGCTCTGAAGTAAAGTCTACAGCTCTGCCAGTTGTCTGTATGCAGCAGTTTTTTCTTTCTACTGTTTCTCAGGTGGGGATGCCCTTTCCTAAGGTGAGGGTATTGAGCTGATCTGTTTTCATTCCACTTTTGTTGGCAGTTTGTAGAACAAATGGAAAAGGGCTGGATTTGCTTTTTACTGGATGAACATGTGTGTCTGCCTTCTACCCCAATAGCAAAGATAAGGGATATATGCTCCCAGAGGAGTGCCTGGGTTGTCCCAGGCTGTCCCAGCTCTGCAAAAGCCGCTGCTTCTTGGAAAGGAAACATATTAGAAGCCAGTGTCACCTTGCATCGGGACACCAAGCTCCAGCCTTGGGGCAGTCAGGGGTGGGATGTGCTGGCAGTGGTGTGGGATGGGTCTGTGTGCATTCCCATGCAGATGAGTTCTCCTTCTCTGGGCTAAGACCGAGCTGGCACAAGGCTTCAGGCAAGTGTTGAGTGGGTCATTCAGTCACCCAAAGTGGGTGGAAGAAGGACATTGCAGTTCCGTTGGCCGGACCAGACACTGAACCCTATTTCTCTCCTCCTCATCCTCCCTAGTACTTTCCAGCAGATTTATGGTAGGGTTTTTTTCCCTTCCCCTTCATTTCCAGCCCTTGGGAAGATGCTTGGAACCCCCTCCCTGATGGGGTTGTGGCTCTCCCTGTCCCCTCTGTTGCCTGAGGGTTTGAGTGCCGAAATCCTCCCGTCCCCTGGCAAAACTGCTTGGAACTAGACCATCTTTAGGTCCCTTCCACCCTAAACCATCCTATGACTCTAGAAAACCTAACTCGTAGCAGTAGCCGGCTTGTGACAGCAGAGGGAGACGAAAGCCCGGCGACGGCGGGGCCGAGGCCCTGCTCTCCCCCCGGCGGCCGCGGTGCGGGGTCCTGGGCTGCGGGAGCTGCTGCTGCCGCCCGGGGCAGCCCCTCGGCGGCTCCCACTCCATCTCTGTCGCTGGGAAACTCTTCGAGCTGGGCATGGCAGTGGTGCTGGGCTCCCCATCTCGCTTCCGGGGAAACTGAGGCACGGAGGGGCTGGGGCAGGTCATGGGGCGGGGCAGGCTTAGTGTCGCGCTGGGGCTTTCATGGGCTCAGTCAGGGTGGTTTTCACTTCTTCCTGGGAGGCTCAAGTCTCCCACCAACACATCACAACTCTGGGACTCGTCTCCAGTTGTGTGAGCCCTTTTCTAGGCGCTGGTTCTACACAGGCAGGGCGCAAACCTGCTCGGCCCTGTCTCCACTGTCCCTGCCGAGGTGGGGGTGGTCCCCAGCACTAAGCACAGGCATCAAAGTATTCACTTGTCAGGGTATCACATGTTGCCTTAATACTCATTTCTGTCTCTTATAAAGCACTGGTTATGAGCCAGAGAAATAATCTGCTGGGCAAAGTCTGATGCACCCACCATCAGCTGGATGAAGTGGGGAGGTATATAAAGATGTACCTACTTTTTCAGACAGGAACTGCCTTCAGGTTGTCTCTAGTGCCAGGGATCCGTCTCCCTAGAAATTTAACCAGGTGGGGAAATCAAACGTTTACGGTGGTATATATATACAGTATTGAAATTCCCAGCCCAGTGAGAGGCAGATTCTGAGGAAGAACAGATTTCCAGCCTGCTCTTTCCAGGATGCAGCACTCTCAGCAAAAAATAAAAAAAGAAAGAAAAGAAAAAAGAAAAAATTAAAGATGAATGGGAAGGGAAGGGAAGGGAAGGGGAAGGAAAAAGAAAAGAGAAAAAAAAAAGGAGAAAAAAGAAAAAGAGAAAGAAGTATGAGCAAGAAGCCAGTAGCTGCTGGTTTAAGGACTGCAGCAGAGCCAGCAAAACTGGGAAAGCACAGCCTTGTAGGGCTGGCTTTGGACTCGAGAAGGGAAGAGGTGCCTGGGTGCCTGGGTGCTCTCCAAATACTCTCCTGTGCCCTAGAAAGAGTTTTGCCATCCCTCCAAAACTCTGGCTGGCAGGTGTCTGCTTCTGCCCATGTGAGGTGGAGTGAAGCTCCACATGAAATCCCAGACAAATGCGGGCTCTCTGCAGTAATGGGGGATGTTACTTTAAGTGGCTCAATAACAATACAGCTTGGCTATCTCCTCCTCTGTGATATATCAACTCTTTCACAGATGGAATTTCTTTGACATCTCCTCGAATTGCATTGTTTTAAGGTACTTTTGCATTTTTATTGGCAACCTAGTTGTTACAGAGGGAATCCATATAGCATCAAGGTTGCTTTCTGGGAGCTGCCTGGTAGCTGTGAAATATAAACCAATCAGGCCTTGGTCTATAACTTAATTTTATCAGCAGAATTCAGGTAGCATGGGGCAGAAATTGTACAGCTAACAAGTGCTTTCCAGCCTTCACCGCCTTGATGAAATGGGATGGAAAAGGGAGAAAATAGAGCTGTGTCTGGATTTATATGGCTTCTGAATAGAGCAGCACAGAGAGAGGAACTGGCTGTGCCAGGCAGCAGCCTTGGGATGAAAAGAAACGGTTCTAACTGTAGCGCTAACACTGCTCAGGTGAGCCTCCCAAGCCAGGAAACATCAGTTCTCTTCAACTACAGAGAAAAAAGGCAAGTGATTGCAAGAAAATGTGGATAGTTCGCTGATATTTTTAGGGCCTCCTCTCCTTCCTGGTTAAGAGGATAAGGTGGGCTGTCAGTGCCTTGGGGATTGCTGTGGGTATAAACCAGCACCTCCATCTATTTCCAGTCCCTTAGGGATGGAGATATAGTTGAGGCATCATTTTAGCTGCTGGGGTTTTGATCTCTGCAGGCTCTTTGAAAGGCTGGCGGTGGCTTTTAATATCCACTTTGGAAGATGTGCAAAATCCACCCTAAAAACTTGCCAATACCATCTCTTAATGCCCCCTGTCTCTCCTCTCTAATGTCCTACCCTGTGGTGCTGTGTGATTATTAGGCAGCTTATGCAGCGTAGTTTAAACTGGAAGAATCTCTGTTTCTTAACAATTCATAGACCCCAATTACTGGGGTCTTAAGGTTGCCTGAGCCTATGTTCATAAGGTGGCTCTTTGGAGAGCAGGCGGTGATTACTCAGAAATTACTGCATTTAGCTTAGAAATTTAGCTCAGAGGGAGCAGCAGAGAGATGCTTAAAGGGGCCAGTCCTTGGAGCTGGACAGCAGGAGAGATTTAAACTGTTTGTAGCCTCTTTGCTTCCTGCAGTTGTCAAAAAACTGAGATATGCTCACCTCCCCTTCCCTGGCTGCAAAGGTCTGACTTTGGTGCGTCTCAAACCCTAAGGTTTCCTCACATCCCAGCCCCGTAGACCCCAAACCCGCCCAGGAGTGGAGCATTCCAGGCACCTGTGCCAACACCATCCCCGCTGTCCCCTCCCAGCCCTCAGTACAGACTGGGCTCACATCCAGCCTTGTCATGCAGAGAACAGGGTCTCTGCAGGCACTACAGATAGAATGGATGTAAATGTGAATGCTACAGACCACCTGATCTCATTCTCATTTGCCAGCAGAGCAGCTTAAAAGCCACCAGCAGATCTTCTGGCTTCCCTGGAGAAGGTATCTGGCCCCAGACCTCTTGTCCAAGTCTTTTTGTGTTGTGTCACTGTTAAGTGGACATCCCTGCCACCCAGGTGAACGTGCCATAGTGTTTGTCCTTTCCTCTTCTGCTCCTCATCCTGGAGCTGTTAGATGAGCCCAGCAGTGTCACTGGGGCACCTATACGTCCCTTGCAACATCATTTGTGCCCAAGGACTCTTCCCTAACTGTTTAATTAGTCCCTAGAGCAATTAACCATGTATCATTTGTTGTTCCCTTTCAGCCTATATTTACCCAGGGGGAATCGGGAGCACGTGTGAATTATCACACATCAGAGTGTTACTGGGACCCCAGGGGATGGGAATCATGTGTGACTTGGGCTTTTGTAATGGCCCAGACAAGGGTCAAGAAACCAGCTCCAGCCCCCTGCTTCTAAATATTGAGCCAGGGAGACTGGAGCTACTCTATAATGGTGCTTTTTAGCTCTTCTCTGATTCTCCAGTGTCCAGGGACCTATGCATCCCTCTCCGTTCTGCCATCCCAGTTGCAGGGAAAGGGAGCCAGGCAAATCTTATCAAATGTTGATTGCCAAATTGTGTCCAGGCAGAGACAGCAGGATGATGGAGAAGTGGTTGCCAGGGCCCCTCAACCAGCAGCAGTCCTTCCCTGTGCTTGGTGGCCCAGACTGGGCTGCAGGCATGCCTGTGGCACTGGGAATGGTGTGTGCAACCACAGGCCAAGGTGATGATGTGCTCTTGCCAGCCTGGATTTCCCGGCTGGAGGAGGTGAAGCACTCACTGACCTCAGTAGGAATTTGGATGCAGGGAATCCTTCACTGGCCAAAAGCATGGTATAAAAGGTGGCCCCTCTGCTCAAGTGCCACGTGTCGCTCCCCACATTGTACCATGACATACCTAAAGAAACACCAGTTCTCACAGACTGGTGGATTTGAATATGTCAGCGTCGCTAAACGCTCTGTTTAGAATTTTTAAACGTTTAATTTGTAGTGATGGAGACTAAATTGAGAATTAAAACCATGCACATCAGTCCCAAGGGAGTTCCCCCCCCCTTCCCTCCTACTCCATCTGGAATGAAGAGGAGTTGGAATTATACATGAATTAATGAATAAATAATAGAGAGTCACACAAATAAATTTCAGATGCAAGGTGGTTTTTTTTTTTTTAAATCATCCACAAGTTAATATTTATTTATGTAACTTACAGAATTCCAGCCAATGGCTGCATAAATATTAATTACTAATTAAACTTTAATAGCAAAGCAAAACCCCTGCATTTTCTAAATGTATGTATTAAAGCCATCATTATTTGTTTGGAGAATTGGGTTTGTTTGGGACTTTGGTCAAGCGGTGACAAGAATACAATTTTAGAGCAGGAGCCAACCTGGGTTAATCTTGCTTTTTGCTTTGATTGCATTTGCTCAAAGAGAGGAGGAATTAATTTCTCTCCTTTTTTTTTTTTTCCTCTCCCGTGAGAAAATGATAACAAATTTAAAAAGAGCCTTCGGCAAAACCGGGGCATCACTGTTCTCCCAATAGCGCATCCCTGTTACATTTTTGACTGGTTTCCAATATAAAAAAGAGGAGGATGAGGATGGATTCTCATCTTGTCAGCACAGCTCTGCTGGCTGCAGTAGCTGGACTCATTTAGACCAGCAGATCAGGCCGAGCCAGCATGCGTTCATGAGGGGCAGGTCTTTGCTTGACAAACCTCATCTCCTGTGATGAAGTGACCCTTTTGGTGGATGAGGGAAAGGTTGGGGATGTTCTTTCCTGGACTTCAGTAAGGTCTTTGATGCAGTCTCTCACAGTATCCTCCTGGAGAAACTGGCTGCCCATGGCTTGGATGGGAGTACTCTCCGCGGGGTTGAAAAAGGGCTGGAGGACTGGGCTCAGAGAGTGGTGGTGAGTGGAGTTAAATCCAGCTGGCTGTTGGTCACGAGTGGTGTCACCCAGGACTCAGTACTGGGGCCGGTTCTCTTTAACATCTTTATCAATGATCTGGATGACGGGATTGAATGCACCCTCAGTAAGTTTGAAGATGACACCAAGTTAGGTGGGACTGTTGACCTGTTGGAGGGTAGAAAGGCTTTTCAGAGGGATCTGGACAGGCTGGATCAATGGGCTGAGACCAATGGTATGAGGTTCAATAAGGCCAAGTGCCAGGTCCTGCAGTTGGGACACACAACGCCCTGCAGCGCTACAGGCTTGGGGAAGAGTAGCTGGAACTGCCTGCCAGAAAAGGACCTGGGGGTGTTGGTGGACTGTGGGCTGAACATGAGCCTGCAGTGTGCCAGGTGGCCAAGAAGGCCAAGGGCATCCTGGCCTGTATCAGGATGAGTGTGGTGAGTAGGACTCAAGAGGTGATTGTCCCCCTGGACTCAGCACTGGTGAGGCCCCACCTTGAGTGCTGAGGCCAGTTTTGGGCCCCTTACCACAAAAAAGACATTGAGGTGCTGGAGGGGGTCCAGAGAAGGGCAACAAAACTGGTGAGGGGTCTGGAGAACAAGTCTTACAAGGATCGGCTGAGGGAGCTGGAATTGTTGAGTCTGGAGAAAAGGAAGCTGATAGGAGACCTTCTCGCTCTCTACATCTACCTGAGAGTGTAGAGAGGTGGGAGTCAGTCTCTTCTCCAAAGTCACAGTCAATAGGACAAGAGGAAATGGCCTGTTGTGCCAGGGGAGGTTCAGGTTGGATATTAGGAAAAATTTTTACACAGAGTTTTATTAAGCCATGGAACAGGCTGCCAAGGTAAGTGGTTGAGGCACCATCCCTGGAGGTATTCAAAAGACAAGTTGACATGGTGCTCAGGGACATGGTTTATTGATGTTTTTTTATCAGTTAGGTTGATGGTTGGACTAGATGATCTCAAAGGTCCCTTCCAACCTAGACAATTCTATGATTCTATGGTTCTCTGGCCTGTGAGGATAGTTCAGTGTTCACATGCCTGAAGCTCAATTGAAATTGTCATTTTTACATGCTACTGTGGGAGTCCTTTTATATTAAAGTCTTGGGTCCATAAATCCATAACACCCTTGTTTATTGTATTTTGGTGTGTGCTGCTAAACCCAGTTGGGAAGGAGGTTTTCAGAGATGAGCTTTCCCCCTGCAGGGGGGTTGGAACTGGATGATCCTTAAGGTCCCTTCCAACTCTAACCATTCTATGATTCTATGATTCCATTTTGCGAATTGTTTTTAAATTGCAATAATGTATTTGCCATTGTACCCATAGAGCCTGCAATAGTGGTGTATTGGACCTGTGAGTGAAGTCCAAATGAGTTGTTAATCTGAACCTCTCAGTGAAGTCCTTTTCCCTTTTCACCATAAACAGCTGGGAAAGGGGTAATTTTGCTAAGCTGTGATTTCAGCAGTGCTTGAGCTTGGGTGGAGTACCATGAGGTGAAATTGCCAAGCAGTGCAGCAACTATCCAAGGGGTAAATAGATCAAAGATAATCTAAGAACTGAAGGCACCTGTGAGTAGAATGTGGTTTATACATATCTAGGAGTTTTTAAAAGGGTGGGGGGAAAAAAACAAAGATTGAAGCCAAAAGGAGAGCTCTGGCATTCTGTGTATTCTCATTATTCTCATGCAAACCATTGGTGTTCCTGCATGTGGTGCATCCCTGCTCTGGGGGGAATGAGGGAAGCCCAGTCGTGTGTGAGTTTAGATTTGTGCTTTGGGACTTTATTCTTTTAAGCTGGCTATTACAGACTGAAGCTGGTGAGACAAACCCTGCTTAAAGCACATCAGGCCGTTTCATCCTGGTGGGGAGTCAGGGTCTGCCTCCTGATAGGGTCCCACTATGATCCCCCAAGCTCATGGTAACTACGGTCTTGGAAGTCAGTGAGATGAGTCCCAGTGCTCACTGGGATGTGTCTGTGTAAGCTTTTTGAAGGCTCAGGGCTTTAATAAGGACGGGGAGCAGATAAAACATTTATTGCAGTTCTCTTATCTTGGGCCTCATTTAATTACAGGGACACTACTTGTTAAAGAATTTAATAAGCAATTTTCTTACCCATTTTGAGACTGATGGAGCATAAAAAGACCTGAGTTGATTAAAACCAACCAGGCTTTACCCAAAATTCAGAGATTAGTAATCTGTAAGGTCTGAAAAGACAAGTGCATGGCTTAGACTTCCAAGCAATAGCCCCAGATATTTCCCCAGTGAACTCCCCTGGATGATGCGTGCTCTTTGGTTCAATAACAGTGGACGGCATTTGAGTGTGTCCATTTTAACTAGAAAGAAGAAAGAGAGACAGAAAATAAATTAAGATGGTTACAAGCACAATAAAGAGAAGTGCACAAATTTAAATGTAAAACATTGAAAATGTACCAGAAGTAATAAAGACAAACCAGTGATAGGACTCCAGGCGGGAGCCCTGGCTAATTCTGTAATGCAGAGATATAAAAGAAAATCAATATTAAAAAAAATGTGACCGTTAACACAGAACCTTGTTAAATGGCGTATGCGACAATTTAATAGAAATAACTTGCAAGTTAGCAGTGCAGCATAGAAACATCTGAATAATTGACATTTAAGGAATTAACATAAAATTATTCCAAGATAGCAGTGAAAATAGTCAAACTCCCCTCTAATGCCCATGTGAAACTCGGCAGCTTTAACAGTGCAGCCTCAACCTTGACTGTTTAACGATGAGCCCCATCTCCCAGCTCTCTGTAGGCACTATAAGCACTCATTAATGTGTGGATTAGCCTGTCTAAGTTTTTTTGCCTTGTCCTTGGCCTCACTGTTAGGTGATGAAATGGCAGGCCACCACGGGGCTTGCTCTGTCTCTGCTCCTCCTAATATCATGGGCAAAACTCTGGATGGACAGAGAATTAAATCAGTATTCCCTGAATAAGCCACTGCACTCTTGGAGAATGGCTTTCCCTGTCAGTGATTGACATAAACAAATAGAAAATGCTTGGGTAATGCCATGCACCCTTCATTGATCCCAATCTTTATTTCAGTACAGTGCTCTCATTTTAATATGATGTTACAGATCTTAATTAGACAAATACTCATTATTTAAGCAAAGGCAAAGCCTGTCCTTAATTTCTTATTGATTAATTCTTCCCTCTGCATCTACAGCAGGCAAAAACCAGGAGACAATGCCAATGCTGGTGTGCAGAGTTCAAAAGATCTCCATGTTTTAATGACTGTGCAGCAATCAAGAGCTGGTTTTTGGACTCCCCAGGCAATTTTGGACTGGCCCAGCCAAACACCAGACTGAGTAGCAAGGACTACTCAGTACTCATATTTAAAATATGCAATAAAATGAGTGTGCCCTAGTGCAATGAAACACTAAAACCCAAACTGATGACTGTGCAGCCAGGCTGGTTGTGAGCTGGTGTTTGCAGAACCAAGCCCTCTGTCCGTCAGGAGGTGAAATTAATGCTCTTTCTTTACTGGGTGATTCCCAACAAGGCTCGGAGCACCAAGCCACTGCACTGATGACTTCTGCTGTCTCCTTTCCTGCAGACATAAGGAGCAGTTGGTGCTGGCTGATGCAAGCAGAGGATGGGAACATCTTTTAACTACTTTGATCAGTGGTTTTGTCCCTCGGATAAATACTTTCAAGTGGGTGAGGCTTAGTGTCCACCAGATCCTCTTCCTCTTTAATAAAATATACAGCATAAACTTAAATCCCATCCCATAGCTGCTGAGCTGATTGTTGTGTCACAGTGTAGGTAGAACAACATATGAGCAAGGGTGATACCAAAGAGCCCCTTCCTGAAGCCTGCAAATTCCAGTGTGTCTCAAGGGCTCCCTTATGCAGCCTTCATGGTTGTGGGGTTCATAGAAGAACTAGTGGGACATTACTAACCATGAGATTGTTTTCTTTTATTATAGATCTGTGGAACAAACTTGATCATAGAATCATAGATCATAGAATCATAGAATGTATTGGGTTGGAAGGGACCTTTAAAGGTCATCTAGTCCAACCCCCCTGCAATAAGCAGACATCTTTAATAAGATCAGGTTGCTCAAAGCCCCATCCAGCCTGACCTTGAACACCTCCAGGGATGGGAGCTCCACCACCTCACTGAAAACTGGTGTTCTAGTTTCTCACCACCCTCAGTGTAAAGAATTTCTTCCTAATGTCTAATTTAAACCTGCACTGCTCCAGCTTAAAAATATTGCTCCTCCTCCTGTCACTACATGCCCTTGCAAACAGTCCCTCCCCAGCTTTCTTGTAGACCCTCATCTTATTGCTCTACTCTGTGACAAAGAGTCCCTCTCCATCTCTCCTGTAGCCCCTTTAGGTACTAGAAGACAGCTATAAGGTCTCCCCAGAGCCTTTTCTTCTCCAAAGTGAACAACCTCAACTCTCTCAGTCTGTCTTCATAGAAGAAGTGCTCCAGCCCTCTGATCATCCTCGTGGCTCTGCTCTGGACCTGCTCTAACAGATCCATACCTGATACCAGATATAAGACCAGCACTGAGTCATGCCTAAACAGAAGTCCCTCTCTCACATGGACTATCCAGCTTCTCTGTGGGCTCAGACTTCAGTCTTTGCATTTAGGACACGGTGCCTCTCTTGCCTTTGCTTTACTTGTTATTGTTCATCACACTTGCAGGTACTTGTGTATTTTTTGAGATCTTACCACTCTGTGAAATGTATACTTGGCCACCAGAAGAAGATCTGTATGTGGTGGTAGGATTGCAACCTTCTTGTTTCTACAAGAAACTGGCCTAAGAAGGAAGCCAGGAGCACCGTGGTGTCTGGAGGAGTCAGGAACAGCCTCGTGGTGTTGCTTACATGGCGAAGAGGGTTAAAGCCAAGATAGAGCATCTCGCCTCGAGTGGGGTGAGCTGCTGTGAGCTCAGGCTGCACCATAAAGCTCATGCAAAGCCCAGGTACAACCCTGGTGTGGTGGATGGAGCTGGGAAATCCTGAACCATGAGCACTGGAATGCATTTTCCATTCCTTAGAACCCAGATGACATATTCCAAGATGCATATACCAATATTTTTGACTGCTTCCACTGCCCTTTTTTTCCATTTGCAACTACTATACACATCCAGGGCTATTTTTTACCAGGCATGAGATCTTCTTCCCTTTTCAGAAGCACATTTTTTCTACTCATATTTTTTGAAAAGAATTAATCTCTCCAAATCTTAAGCTTTACTCTCTTTTACTTGAAGTTTTGTGAGGGCTAGCTCTCCGTTTCACAGTGTAGCTGACTTGAGGGCTGGGAGGTGTTAATTATTCAATGATTTAAATGAAATATCAAAGGAGTTTTTATTGATTTGCATATAAAAGTTATGAAACCCAATATATGGCACAACAGACAAATTAGTAGGCCATAAAAAGCATGAGTGAATTACTGTTTTATTAAAGCTTTAAGATAACATGCTGTAGTCTCTGAAAATAAAGGTCAAAAGGAAAAAAAAAGAGGAAAATTTAAATGTGTGCACATTAATGGACTGAGGAATGTGGCTTTACTAATAACTTCTGTGCATAAAAATTTATATTTTTCAACACAGCAATCATTTCTTTTACTCTGTTGGGTATTTTAAATGTGCTCCTGTGTATATAATATTAATTTAGTCATAAAATAAAAGGCAATAATTCAGACAGTAGCCCATGTGAGCTATTAAATTCAAAGTACCGTGTGAAGTATTTGTGGTTATGGTTCCTTGCAGTTCTGGATAAGATGCAAACAAACCACTCCTGACAAGATGAAAGTGTTTGTTTTCAGAGTACCTGCCCGTGCTCAGCTCCGAGTTTCTGCATTTCCTTCTCCGGAGCTGACACTATCTCTGATTAGGTTGTTTGTGTATAAATTATGAGACTGTTCCTTGGAGAGGAAAAAAAAAACCAAAAAAGCACAAAATGGCGATTTGTGCAATAGCCAGGCTTTTAAAGGAAGACTGTATGTTCTCTATCTAAACTAGCTTATATTATAGTTCACTTCTTTTTATGCCAGATCAGCAAACTTTGCTGCCTTAGGAAGAGAAAAGATGTTTTTCCTTGTTCTGTTCATTCACCAGCACGGGGCTGAGAGTTAACCAACAGCAAATGGGCTTGACTGCAAAGCCAGTCAGCTGTGTAAAACATTTTCACGTTGTCTGTCAGGAAAGCTTGAAGCAAATATTCCATCTGCTGCAGCGGCAAATTAATACCCAGCAATTAATCAAAATTCTCCTCACTTGCTTTCTCTGCGCGCGTACTTTTGCATTAAGCCTTGGAGTGCCTGGTTGTTCTCCTGTTCGCTGCGTTTACGCTACGACTCAACACAAGCACTTCTCAGCAAGAAGAAATTAAGCCTGGACTCCGGCTGAATCCTTCAGAGCCTTGGCTTGATGCCTGCAGCTCAGCTAATACATATCTGTCAGCAGCCAGCCCTTAATGCTGCCCGTGTAAAGACTCAGAGACTCCTGGTAATACCTTCTCTACGGCTTCTCTCTCTCTGCTGGGATGTATCATCACGTAGCCTTTCAGAGCCATTGCATGTTTTAATATGAGCGCCTTGGAAAGAGATCTTCGTCTTGCCCACCTCCCCTCCCCCTCTCCTGCTTCTCTGTACAGAGATTCAGGCTCAGATCTGCTGCTGGGAATAGCTCCTGCTATAGGGGAATTTGCAAGGGGAAAAAAAAAGGATTTCCATGGGTCCTCCTTCCTGCAACACACAGCTCAGAGGCCACATGGCAGTGTCTCCTCTAAGCCATGCCTAGACAAGACACTCGTGTGGGGAAAAGGATGCATGTTTGCTGTAGCTATGGCAGTTACTTACACAGCTTCTCCCATCCATAGCTCCCCAAAATCACTGTGAGGCACGAATCAAAGACAGCCGTTATGCAGTAAAAATTATTTCCTTCCTGGAACACTTCATCCTGCCAGCCAGGGGCAGTTTAACAGCAGTTGGTGAGTTCAGTACATGCTTTCCATGCTTGGTCCTTGGTCAAGGCACAGCTGTGACAAGAAGATGATAGCAACCATTCTTGCTGGTGTCTCTGTCTGCTGGCTGTAAACTAGGGGATGAGTGGGTTCCTGCAGCTGTCACAACAGAGTGGGTAGTCATGACCCTTCTGGCAGGCCTCAGAAAAGTCCCAACTGTGTATGCAACTCTGTTTTCCATGGCCATACGGCAGGGCTGATGATTTGCCCCTGACCACTTCCAGCAGTGCCAGCCCAGGTTGAGCTCCTCCACAATGCCCCAGGCTCAGCCTGGGAGCCTCTGCTCCGGTCAGACTGGTGTCCTTCTAGTCAGAGATGCTTAGGCCAGCCTGAATCTACCATCGTAGCTGTCTTCAGTGTCCCACTGCACCTCACTGTCACCTCCCAGCACACTGAACAGCCTTGCAGGATACAAGAAGTGTGTCCATCCAAATTCATCATTCCTGTCAACCAGAAAGGAGAAGGATGGTAGATGTCCGTGCCAATATCCCAGGGACTCTTCAGCCAGCAGTGTTCCCAGACAACTGGTCCGGTTCCTCTGGGATTCCCACCCTGCAGGGAAACAAGGGAGACCCATTGCCAACATGCTGGAAGTGGTCTGAGGGCAGGTTTTTTTTGGTATTTGCTGGCTTTAGTGAGGAAGTGATCACAGCTTGGCTGGGGAAATCAGTGCAAGTCACCCCTGAACTTAAACCAAAGGGTTAATTCACTGCCAGGAAAGAGGAGATGGGCAGGAGTGCGAGCAGGCACAGCATGCCCACATCTCCAGTGAGTCAGACACCCCGGAGACACAGCCAGCAGATGATGAAAGGGAGAAGCAGGTCAGAGCAGACAAAGACACTGAGGGATCCATCTGCTGGATCAGATGAACTGGGAGACGGCAGCTGAGGGGGTATCTGACCTCCTACATGGTTGATGTGCAGAGCAGCAGGAAGAACATTCATCATCTCGTGGCCTGGTGGAGGGCTGATGTCTAATGACTGGCAGGTGGAAAAGCAGGTAGAAGGTGCGTGATAGGGCTCCACCTGGTCAAACAGCCAGATAAGATTGCAAAGCCATGGGGAGTCCTTTAATTATGTGCTTTCTGCATCAATTAGTAAAGGCAAAAGCATTGGCCTGTCTAATTTAATTGGCAGAGCTGGTGAGGAGGGCATCAGTCTCCCTGGGGGCAAGGTGAGCCCAAATGACTCCAAAGTTGCAGGAGAGGAGGTGTGACACAACTTGCCACCTTCATGCTGATGTGTTACTGCACTAAAAAGCAGCTCCTGTGATGGGAGCAGCTGAGCTCCATGCAGTACTCGGCCATGTGGGCTGAAAAGTCTCACTTGAAGCTGGTGAATATTCACAGAGTGAAATATGTGTTTGAGAAATCCAGGCACCAGAAGGGAGAGGTCAGCCATTTAAAGGGAAGGCATTTTCTTTTCCCTGGCAGTGCTAATGTAAGATGTAAGTTGTTGTATAATTGATTCATTGGCTTTTTTATGCCTCCTTGGCAGGCTTGGGGCATTCCAAGCCTCGAAGGGAAGCAGACTCTTCTCTGTGGAGGATGCTCTCTGGGGTTTGTCAGTGCTCAGGGAAGTGAAGATGAGTCAGATCTGAAACAAACAGGTGCTCATCATTTCAGGCCATTTAAATTCCTGCAGGGATGTTCTCAGTCAGGCTTCAAGTGACATAGTTTCTTGGTGGTTTAGTTTCTTCACAGGATTAAATTCAGTCCTGCTGATGGTATGCCTTAATTCCTCTGACTGTCCCCTGAGCCCTTGCCTTACATGGCAGGAAGATGGTCTCGTTGTTCTACACCTATAGTACCTTCATGCCTGTACATTCACCAGATGGCACAGGATTGATGGATGATTATGTACTTCTTTCTGGTAAACAAAAAACCACCATGGGCATTTGAAGATGGTCCCAGTGGTAGGATGGGTGGGAGCTTGGAGAAAAGCAGGCAGGGGCTGGGTGAGGGGCTGGCATGGACACGTCAGGGGGGGTCAAGCAGGAAGCCTGTCATCAAGGTGTAAATCACAGTCTGGATGTCATACCAGAGAGGTGACAAGTAGGGCAATATAACTTTCAGGAGCTCCTGACTGCACGGAAAGGGAATTAAACCAGTGAGCAAGGAAAAGTTACTAGCCATTCCTTGTGTCCAGTGGGGATGGGGAGTTGTGCCTGAGCCCGGGAGGTTAGGAAGGAGACCGAGAGACTTCCTTCGTCAAAAGATCATGAAACTTAAGAAGAAGAAGTCCTTATGAAACATTTTTTGGAGTTCAAGTCCACTGAAGATCTCAACCCCTGCTGTGAAACTCTCCCTCTGTCACTTTAGGTGAATTACCATCAAAAGATAGTGTTGGTGGAAATTTTCAGCCTCTCTCGTAACGCTTGCTGATGAAGAGCGATGAAAAAACTACTTGGCCTCTCCGATCAGTGTACACCCAAAATGATGGAGATTCCAAAAGTATTTGTCCAGCCACGATCTCATGTGGTGGTAGGGCTTTGGCAGCAGTAACAGCTTGCCTTGACTCTAGGACTTTATCCTCAGCTGCTTTGCCTCTGTTATATTTGATAGTACTAGAGCAAAAGGAGTGTAAAATGCAGCTTTTCCCACTTGAGAAGGGCTAGTTACCCATTCCAAGTAGATTTAAAATAACAATGTGCAATGCAGCACAGAGGAGGGTACTCTGGAAAACCAGCACCCCGAGAAGTAGATCTCTTTAAGCAAGAGAATGAAAACAAAAGTGTATTTTCTAAGCGCTGAGAACTTCTCATGAGAGCAAACAGTAGGAGCAGTAGATGAGAGGCTACTCACTTCAGTGGGAGCAGAGCTGGGTTGGTGCCAACTGCTCTGAAAAACCCTGACCAAAATAAATGGGAACCTCAACACAATGCCCTGCAGCAGGAACCAGGCTGTCTCCTGTTGAGATGTTCCTGTAAAAGAGAGGAAACAACAGGTTTGATGAGGGACGGCGTATTTACAGCTCCCAAAGGTGATGTTCATGAGCTTGGGGCAGGGTTGTTATGACCCTCCGTTCAGCCTATCTGCTCTCTGTGCCCCAGTGACACCAGCACAGCGGCACCCGACTAGGGCAAAGGGAAGCTGTGACTTCTCAGCTTCTCCCTGCACCAAAAAATAAGGGATGCTGCTGTGCAGAGTGCCACAAAAACCTGCTAGATGGAATGTCAGAAAGTGATCAGAGGGCTGGAGCACCTCTCCTGTGAAGACAGGCTTAAAGAGTTGGGGCTGTCTACCCTGGAGAAGAGAAGGCGAGACTGAAATGGCCTTCTAGTACTTGAATTGGGCTACAGTAAATATGGGGAAGGACTCTTCTATCAGGGAGTGGAGTGATAGGTTGAAGGGTAATGGTTTTAAGTTGAAAGAGAGGAGATTTAGATTAGACACTAGAAAAAAATTCTTTGCTGTGAGAGTGATGAGACACTGGAACAGAGTGCCCAGGGAAGTTGTGGCTGCCCCATCCCTGGAGGTGTCCAAGGCCAGGCTGGATGGGGCTTTGAACAACCTGGTCTGGTGGGNCACCTTGTCTGGTGGGAGGTGTCCCTGCCCAGGGCAGGGCGGTTGGAACTCAATGATCTTTAAGGCACCTTCCAACTCTAACCATTCTATGATTCTGTGTCTGGGTCCTACCTCTCCCCTGGGTAGGCTTGTTGGTTTGTGTACCACCCCCATCCCCACCCCCCACCCCAAAAGAGAAAAAAGCCCAAATTTGCCAGTGCTGTTGTGTGCATAAAGTTTCTAGCTCTGCCTGGAGCCAACCCGTTGGCTCCAGGGTTGGCTGAAGGTGCTCAGCTACCAGGGTGACTGGGATGACTCTGGGGCAGGCTGGAGATGGTGGGGAGGGCTGCCGTGGGTTGGGAGTAGCAGAAAGGCCCATCATGTAGCCTGCGGCTCTTAGGAAACCACATCACACAGGCCCCATCTTGCATCTGCATAATCCATCACTTTTAAAGACATTTCCTTAAATCGGTTAATATAAAATGTTGTTCATTGTGTCAGCCAGCAGGAGGTTTCATAGGTCCTTTAGGCAACTTAAACAGTGATTAATCAAAAAAAGCCTCCACCTTCTTCATGCTGTTAATGCTGTTGTTAGGTTGGAGGCAGCATAATTTATGGCATTTCCTGATCCTGTTAGCTAGGATGTCTGATTAATTTTGGCTCTGGGATTAAGTCAGCAAAAGAAATTTGACTTCCACAAGCAAGTGATATATATCATCCACCCAAGTGCAGGAGGGACAGAACGCTATCTTTCTGCCAACGTTTTTATTGTGTCCTCGACTCTAGCCAGAAGGTGGCATTATGTACTCATTTTATTACTGCTGCTGGTTGGGGACTGAATTGATTTTAAAGCCCAAGACATGGTCAGCTTCTTGATCTTGACATGGAAGGGAGAGCACTAGCTGAAGGTCCTGCCCCTCCTTCCTGACATGGACCACAGTGTGCATGTCGGCACTTTTCTAATTTGTTTTACTCCCTGATAATTCAGAAAATTCGTATCAGTGATGTAATTATTAGCCAGGATTTTGCCTTTTACACATTTTTCATTCTTGGTGCTTGGGTGGCTTTTTTGATGCTGTTGTTTCATTTTGTCCTGTTGCTTATATCTTGTCTGTGCTTCTTGGGGCTAGAGAAGAAATCTGGGGGGGTAATACAGATTTCTCAGTTCTTCCCTGCCTTTCCTTCTGATACACAGCTCTTCTTTCATTTTTCTTTTTTCTTTTTTTGCCTTATTATGGAACCTTTTATCAAGCAGGCGAAGGATCCTTTAGTAGCTCAGGGAATTTGTCAGCTGATGAAACAATCTTGTCTAAATGGGTTTCTACAAGGTAATTTGAGCCACTTTCAAGTGCACAAGTGCGACATGAGACTCTTCATCTAGTAGCACAGCATTTGGTATTGTTGCATGGGATCCCTACTCTGGAAGGGGTGACAATGCCCCCATTGCTCTCCATGGATTCAAATGAGACACGGCTGTGCAAAACACCATGCTCCTTTTCCTCCCCGTGCCCATCACCTCCATTTCTTCAGTCTGGGTGGCAGTGTGTGGTTTACAGACAGAAGAGCTCTGTTGGAATCATAGAATAACCTTGGTTGGCAAGGACCTTTCAGTCCCACCATCAGCTTAACACTGTCAAAACCATCATTAGACCATACCTCCAAGTTTGCTCTCTTTCTCCAGGATGATAGGGAAAAGGGGAAAGTCATGTAGACCTCAGGCTGCTGCAACCGCTTCAGCCTTTTGTTGGGAAGTTCAAGAAGAAATTTCCATCCCAGCTTGGTCCTGCAGGCCATAAGGAAAGGCATTTCCAGACCACAGTGGAGGTGTGGCTGCAGCCTGGAAAAAAGGCAGCAGAGATCTGGACCTGAAAGTGTCCAGAGGATGCTGTCGAGAGGCGACTGTAACCCTAAGATGCTGCAGTTCATATTCTTGCTCCATTAACTCTGACAACAGACTTCTGAGACCAGAGTTTTCTAAACCTGGCTTATAAATCACGCTGGTAAAAGTGCACTGGGATTTACTTGTGCATAGCATGGAGCTCTGCAAATAAAATTAACCCTTTGTGCAAGGGCTGCAGCTAGTGTGAAGCAGATGCTGGCACTTAGTGCTGGACTGCTCGAATTTGAGGATGGGTTTGTGGAAACCTGGCAGCTGGTATTGTGTGCCTTGAACCTCAGGTGTTCATCTTCTCCCCAGCTGGACCCAGATAGATGAGAGGTCAGAGCCGGTGGGATGAGACCAGCCTCAGCCCGGAAGCTGTTACAGGTGCTACACATCAACACTGCACTATGACTGAACCATCCACCTTGCTTCCCAGCAACTAATGATGTTCAACAGCTTCTGCCCTTTGCCTTCTCAGCATTGTGGAGTTTAGTTGTGTTTGTACCCAAAGGTTTACTCTGCTCTTGAAAAGATCTTCTTTCCAGAAGCTACCAAAAACCCTTTTGTCCTACGTGAAAACACGAGCCTTTAACACTAGCTCCATTGGTCACACAGAAAGAGACCGGCTTGAAAATCACAAGTTTTGTTCAAAACCTTGATCTTAATCTCTGAAAGGGTGCTTCTTTCCGCCTAATTTGGGCAATCCTACCAGACTTGAAGCCATGCCTGTGCAGTTTTCTGATGTGTACAAGCTTTTTTGTAGTATGTGTGGGGCAGAGCCACGGCGGCTCTGCAAGACTGAACAGGGTCACCTCCCACCTTCTGCAGCAGCAGCAAAGCTGGAGGCTCAGTCCTGCTGGCAGGATGTTTATCAGTGGTGATGAATGGCAGAGGGGATTTTCATCTCTTTGATTAATTTTGTAAGGCTGACAGTGAGAAAGAGCACATCTTGACTGTCCTGCCCAGAGGCTTGAGTAGTAAGGGAGTCCTTGGGAGATCTGGCTGGTCACTTCAGGGTCTGAAGTCACTTCTCCAATACCCAGACCTTGAGCCCTTGCAGCCACTGCGTGCCTGATGGTGGAAAGTAGGCACACAGCTAAGATGTCAGGCTTGGGAAAAACACACATGTGCTGTCAGGGCGGGAAGAGAAACACTGATGGATGTGAAGTTGTTGCCTTTGTAAAGGAAATATTGAGGTAGGAGCAGCCCTAGGAGGCTGCTCAACCCTAGGAGGATTGCTCACAAGAGGAATCCGCTTTGCTTCTGTGAGATGTTTGTTAAAAAAGAAAGGCAGGGTGGATTTGATCTCTCTTTTCTACCTGTTTATTGGTTTAAGAGACGGAGGTTTGTGCTCCAGGGGCTGCAGTGGCTTTTTCATAGCTGGGGAGGAGGGAACCAGATGGCTACAGCTGGAGGGTGCAATGAACGCCACAGTGGGCATAAACCTGGCATGAAGTAGAGCAATGGCTGGACAAGGCCTCAGGGTGAGGCTTTTAATCAAACATATGTGAGCTTTTCTTTTGCTCCTCAATTTCCCCTTGCTGCTGTGGTTCATCTCTGCCTTTCTCCCATTCTCCCTGCCTTTCCCCTAGCCCTCATTCCTGAGCATCTCTGTCCTCAGTGACCCTGATTACATATATGGGGCATTTCCTTGCTTTTCCTTCTGCCAAAACCAGTTATTCCTCACTCAGTTCATCCCTGTCTTACCCTCATGCTCTCTTCTACAGCCACAGTGAGAAGCTGGCTAGCTCCTCTTGGGATATCTACCTACGGTGTGGGTCTGAACAGCTTTCATTTGGGCAATGCAAATCTGATGTTGCTCAAGAGAAGCTAGTTCCTGCCTCCCCTTAGGGCACTGTGATCTTCTCCTGTGTGCTCCCAGGGCATAATAAGGGAATAACATGTGATATTTCAGCTGGGAACCATTGCATGATTTTATGGGACTGTGAGCTCAACAGATGAAGGAGCCTCCAGTACCTCCACAAACACAGAATATTTTTCTCCCCTTTATGGCAAAAAAAAAAACCATCTTACCTAGATTACGAACAGTATAGCATGATGAGCAGAAGGAAGTAATATGCCAATTATTTCCCAGTCCCATGAGATGCTGTGGGCTCTCTATGGGACTTCAGACCCTGAATGATCTTGGACTTTTTTTTTAATTAGAATGGGGAGTCCCAGGCACAAATCCTAAAGAGGGCAGCAGAATCAAACCCAGACCTCTTGCCTGTGGCCGTCTGAAGCAATGCTGGTGCTGCTAATTGAATGTGCTTTATGTATAAGTGCAGTTCAGTACATAGATCCAGAACGTGCTGTGTATCGTTTTGGTGATATACAAACCGACTGGGACAATTTACAATGGTGATTTTTCCACTGACGGGTAAATTAATGCTCTCTATTATAGGCATTTAATCAATGCCAGCTCCCTAAGTCTCAAAACAGGCCACCAAGATAGAAGATTGATTGGTCTGAATGCATCATATATAAAACAGGAATACTTCATAAGAACATAAAGGGCGGGTTTGTTTCCTGGAGTCACAAACCCAGCTTTGTGGTGAGGAGGAGTGTTGACAGCCTCCTTTCAGGACACTGCACAGGGACAGTGCTTGGGTTTGTTGTGGAATTGGGCTTGGTGGTTGCACAGGTGGCTAAAACTCCGAAGATGCCAATACTCCCACACCATCCCCCTTACTAATGCTATTTCTCTTTTCATTTAGATCAACCAGGAGGCTGAACCTCATTTCCAAGCCGTGGTTTGGGCACCTGGGGGCTGTTGGTGGAAAGGATTTTCAGAGGCCATGGGAAGCCAGAGTCTTCCTCTGTGTGTGTGCTGTTAACTGGGACAAATGTGCTAACACCAGCACCCCTGAAAGGAGTATAAACTGGCTCATTTTATTTCAGGTAGGCAATGGGTTAAAACACACAGGGGGTGAGTTTCCTGACCTTTGTGAAGTCATTAGGCTAAAGTACTGAGCACTGATTTGATTTTGAGACCAAAAGCCATTTCTCTAAATCAATAGGATAAATTATACCTTTTATTTTTATGGCTAGACACACCTCCAGTTGCATAAAGAAAAGGGGAGCACATAAAGTGACAGTGACACTGCCAGGATCCTCAACCCAAACTGCCTGTGAAAGGGAATGAGGCTCAAACACTCCAACCTTAATCATGCTTAAAATGGATTTAAGTGTCCATGTGCTTCAGAAGTTGATTTCCTTTGGTTTCTCTCAGCTCTGTGAGATTGTGATTAGGAAATCAGGATAACTTCACAGCTGGAAAGAGAGTCACCGTATTCCTCCCAAAAAGATGGCCCAGAGCCTCTTCTGGTTTCTGCTGATGGAAAGCCACAGAGCTCAATAAATAAGACCTGGTGTCTTGAAACCAATAGATTATCTCGTGCATGCCACTGAAATTAAGGAGGAAACAGGAGTTTGTCGTTTCTGGGGTAGCAGGGAAATAATAGCTCTTTTGAATGTATTCTTTGTTCCTGCACTGCTCCCGAGTTCGATCCAGGGATCAGCGAAGGTTTTTATCCTTAGACCTGAAATCCTCTGCTTTGTGAGCTGGTTTATCTACTCAGTGAGGCACACGGGGGTATCATTTACAGCCCAGTAAATTCATACCTCGCGCATTCGGTGGCACACGGCCTTCAGGCTCGCGGTTAACAGCACACACAAGCGTGACTCGCTGCACTGTAACTCACCCTCTGCCACAGCTCCTGGCTTAATTACAAAGCACTAAAAACGTGAAATAACAAAAAATAATTGCTCTAATAAAATAATGAAATAAAATGTTTTGCTGAAATGGAAGAAAAAAAAAGAAAAAAAGCCTCTGTCCAGGCTGAAAGGTCCAAGCATTAACCTGTGTGTAGGGGACTAATTACGGTCTGAGGTATGTGACCATAACGATGACTTCTATTGGACTGCTCTGCTCCACTGCCAAGCTCAGATCTTCATTGTATGTTTCAGTTTTTCACAGTGACAAACCCTCATGTTTGCATAACACTTCCAACAGATTTGTCACTGTGAAAAACTGAAACAAATGCCCCAGTTCCATGTTGCTGTGGGATGTTTGCCCAGTTTACAGTGAGCTTCACCTGGGAATGAGCAGAGACTACATGCAAACTCATTTGCTGCATGAGTGTCTTGGGCACCGTATGGCACTGTTTCCCCAGGGCACTTGTAGCACATGCTGCCGCTGCCACTGCCACTGTAAGGGCATAAGAGGAAGTCTGTGCAGAGAACCATACCTTCCAAAAATGACCTTCTCTAGCAACGTTCACATGGAGTTTGTGAGTTGGTCTGTGCTGCCATTGTTATAGCAGATACATGGATGGAAGATATTCGGGAGTGTTTGGGGATGGTGATAATTTCTGTATGTAAATACCGAAGTGCACTTCCCTTCTGTTTGTCAGTTCCTTGCTTTTAAAGATGACTCCTATGGGAGTTGCTTTGTTTCATTTCCCACTCTCCAAATGCTGGAGAGCTGGCAGCAAAAGAAGGGAGTGAGGAACATACCCGTGGATGCAAAGGTAACAGGGACACCCTGTTCAGGCACCTGAAACCAGTAACATTTTCATTAACTTGCATTTCTTTGACTCTGGAATGCAGGCTTAAAGACATCATCCACATGCATTTGAGTTCTAAAATCAGCATTTAGGCTTCTGAAATTGGCACAGTCTTTTTTTTTTTGTGTTGTTTTTTTTGGTTTTTAATTGGAGCAACCATTTATAAGACTTGGTGTCTCTTTCGCATCAATTGCATGTATATTCAATATCATGAGAAAAGCAGTTTTCATTGACAATGCAGTCAAGCAGGGCCAAATATGCCTTGTTGACAGGACTTAAGACATTTGGGGGAACAGGACCACCAGTTACCAGGGCACTGGTAGTCTCCATCCAAGAGCTGTGTCATGAAGAGGCATAAATTGGATCTATAACATGAAAATCGTGTCTTTAAAAGCAAACTTAGTAGTGACTGAAGACTCAGCCTGTGTATTAGTTGCACTCAGAGCAATATCCCCATGATTTACCAGGGATGAATCCAAAACCCAAAGCAGTGTGGAAACAGGCAGCGCCACAGAATTGTGTCCTTACCTGACAAAACACCAAGAGTGGAAATATTCCCATTGTCCCCTCAACTGCCTGACATGCTACAGTAGTGTTTGGTAATTTTTAATGTTGCCTTTCCCAGAGTTTACATATTTTTCTTTAGGATTTTTGTGTTTTAGAGGGTTACACATGATCCTCATTGCGAGACAGGCCCCTGTTCACTCATCACAGCAGGACCTTCTGCTTCTCCCTGAGTGTTATCTGGCCATGAAACAGCATTTGGGCATAGCACCTACTCACTAACCTGTGAAACCAAGAATGAGAATGGTGTTTAATGGGCCTTCTAGGTAATGCATGTACTCAGGATTTCACACCTTCCTGGCGTTACCACTGATTGTGGGCTGCCATGCAGATAACTGCGATGTGCAAAAACGTACCATCGTTATTAGGATTGACTCTTGCTATTATCCCTGTTTGTGTGTCATTTATGGTGAGAGCAAGTTTTAAAAGGTAATTAAGGGAAAAGCTTCACAACTCTGGCTTGCTCTCGTTCTTAACCACTGAAGCTGAAATAAGTTATTGCCTCTAAACGTTACACCAGGACTCAGTATAGGGCTGAGCTCATTAGAAAGCGAGTGACAGCACCACTGCCCTGGTAAACTCCATCAGCATATCTCTGCTAAACACAGAACCATCGAGTCATAGAATGGTTCAGTTTGGAAAGGACCTTAAAGATCACCAAGTTCCAGCCCCACTGCCATGGGCAGGGACACCTCCCACTAGAGCAGGTTGCTCAGAGTCCTGTCCAACCTGACCTTGAACACCTCCAGTGGAGGGAAACCACAGCTTCTCTGGGCAACCTGTTCCAGGGTCTCACCACCCTCACAGGAAAGAATTTCTTCCTAATATTGAATCTAAATTTCCCCTCTTTCAGTTTAAAACCATTATCCCTTATCCTATCACTCCACTCAAGAGTCCCTCCCTCTCTCTCCTTTATCCTTACTGCTCCTTCCAATACCCCCTTTAGGTACTGGGAGGAGCAATAAGGCTTCCCCGAGCTCTCTTCTCCAGACTGAACAACCCCAACTCTCTCAGCCTGAACTCATAGGAGAGGTGCTCTGACCCTGTGGCCCTCTGCTACACTTGTTCCAGCAGAATTCAGTCTTCTTCACACCTGCTTTCCAACCCTACACACGTGATTCCCCTGAGTGCCTGCAACAGTGGACCTTCAGTGCAAATTAAACCCATCTGTAGGTTTGTGCTAGATGTCACAGTCTGTATGGGCCAAGTGGATCCTGGTTCATGAAGCAGAGAACACAGGAGTGCAGTGGCTCAGTTTCCTCACAGGCTTACTGGGTCCTGGTGAAGGGAACGGTTTTGTACTTACTCCACATTCTTTAGAGCTTTTATGGAGTCTCCATGCTGGGCATGAGTCCTTCCTAGTTTCACTCTGGCAGAAGTGTACAACTGGACCCTCTCTAAAGCTGCAAATGGAATTAAACCATGGAGTGTGAAAATAGAATTAAATGCAAATAGAATTAAACCATGGAGTATGAAAAACACTCCGTTTTGAAGACCAAAAGTGCCTCCCTGTGTGTCACCTTATGGGGGGCAGCCCCGGTGCAGCTGTGCCTAGCTGTTGAAGAACAGAGGAGATGCTGAAGGAGATGTCCAGGTGTAGCTGGCAGCATTTACTCAAAGCTGCAGATCGTCCTTTAGGGTCATATTAGAGACTGGCACTTGCCTTTGCACAGATAACAAGAAATTTCATGTTTAGGATTATCAGATTTTCCAGCTACTCTGCAGAAACAGCTGTCAGCAAATCTGTGACAGCAGATGTTGGGATGTTATTCAGCGTACCCTCTGCTAATCCACTGCTCTGCCCTCCCCAATTAGACAGTCTTTTTTTTTGAAGAAGAAGCTTGGACAAATACCATTTCAAAAACGTACAGCCGAGTAGTCTGGATCCTTCCAGAGTAAGGAGTCTTAACGCAGGTGCCAGCTTTTCCAGTCAATTGATTTTATTTAAAAAGTCCTGTCAAAACAACTGTTCTGTGCTTTGCTTTCCCACCACTCCGTGTGCATTGTCAGGGTGGGTTGTCCCATAAGAGCAGGGAAAAAGCCTGGGGGGACGGGGACTGTCTGGAGGTGGCAGAAAAAGGTACACACTGCCTGAGCTGCACTCTAGTAATCTCCAGCTGTGTGAAAGGCCTTATCCATCTTGCCAACATATTGGTGTAAATCATGGCATGCCTTGCAAATCCAGTCTCTTTTTCATGTGAGATGTACATTATGCCTTTGAATATACATGGAAGGATCCACCAGGCGATCCACAGGGCTTGCTGCTCACAAAATCCAGGCTCTCATGCTGTCCTTTCACGTCCTAACTGGAGCTTTGAAGATAGTGTTTTCCAGTCTGGTTACAGCTCAGCCACTAAAACTCAAACTCAGAAGGAGCATGTAACGTTAGCCAGTTCCATATACTTCCCTCCCAGTCACAGTGCTGGTTTTAGCAGATCTCCCAACTCAGTCTTTGAAATGAAAAATGTTTGAAGTCTCCATCTCAAACAGCATTTCCCTCTTCATGATCTGGAAACACGCAGAGCCAGTCTTGCCAAGAGAAAGTCTCTGGCTGAGCTCCCACTGGTTATCTTTGGGACTATGGCACGACACCCCCTTGTTTCTCTGTTAGCTGAGTGCAACTCTGGAGTGAATTTGTACATGGATAAATCCAACACATGATTTCTGTGCGCCTACTTGTAATCACATCATTGGACCATCTGAATTTCAAAACATTATGGAGCTTCTGTGGTCTGGCAATGCTCCTTAGTAATCCCAGATTATTTTTTTCTGTGTCATTTTTAAAGGAAATCCCAGATTAGCAGAAAGAAATACAATTATATCATTTTACCCGAATTAATATTCCTGTATTATGGCACCATCACAGAACTGAGATCAGAGATGGAAAACTAGAAGCGAAACAATGAGGATAGTTTCCTGGATTTTCTCTGTCCATTAGGTATAGAAAAAGATGCCAAACTGGTCAACCAAGGCCTGAATGGAAAGAAGGTATTTAAGGCCACAGTTCAGCTCACCTGTTTTTGAATGAGATGAATGAAGTGCACTTTGGAAGTGCTTCTGTGCCTGTAGGTGGAGTCAAGGTGACTTATGTAGATACAGAAGTCACGTTGCTGATTCTCCTCTCGGCCTGGTAACTCCTGCCTGTGGTGATGAGGTAACTGGCTTTAGAAAAATTTTGTAGAAAAGCACAAAACAGAGAAAGGAAGGCTATATTTATGTTGCACAGCATTTTGTACTGTCTTATTATTAAATATAAATGCACATTTTTAAAGCAACAGAGGTCTCTCAATAGAATCATCTGCGTGAGCTGACAGGAAAGGTCTACAAAGCACTATTTCATAATGTCTGGTGAGGATGCTGTGTTTGCCTTGATCTGGAAAGAACTGCCCCTGGAGAGGAAGAGGAGGAAGCAAGATACAATAACTATGGTTTCTGAGAAACTCCACAAGGAAATGAAACAATAACAGAGTAGGAGATCAACAATTCCAGGTAAACAACATGCCCATTTGTTGACTTCACTTGCATGGGAATTTTCATCCTTATATTATTAAACTCCCACGGCTAATGCTGTGATTAGTTTCTCCTCCCAAAACAAGCCAGAGATTAGCTGCAGTGTCTGTGGAAGGGTTTGATAAGAATTCCCATATCATATATAAAAAATTAATGATTCCTTTGGTGACACTGTGGATAGAAAGTTCACTTCTTTTCACTTTCCATTAGAAAATATAACAATGTGTCTCTTGTTTCAGCAACACCTGAGGTAAGTGTGTACCACAGAGCAAGGCTGTTTCTATCCCAAAATGATTTCCTTTGCATGCGCTTCTCGTGGTAACTACTGCACTTCTGCTGACTTGTGGTTTTATCCCACATTCACATTTGCATTGACTCAAAAGGCTTTCAGCTCCAGTGAAAAAAATCATCTAGTTTCAGTTCCAGTCCCATTCATTCCTTCCTTGCGATCTGCCGCGGCCAGGAGCAGTCAAGCCCGACGCAATCAATCACGTCGGGGTCACCATAAATGCCGCGGCCAGGAGCAGTCGAGCCCGACGCCATCAATCAGGAAGCCATTCCAGCAAGCACCCGAATCCGGAAGCACCAGGGAGCATTCCTCTCAGGAAGCACTCACAGTCGGGAAGCACACATAGTCGGGAAGCACCCCCCAGGCAGCACATCTCAGGAAGCCACCTCAATCGTTCTACAGTTACAGGTCCTCATTCGCTAAGCACTACATTTCGGATAGGGAGAGGGATATTGTCCACGAGCTTTCCACACACTTTCCACAGGCTTAAAGTTGCCCCATGATTGGCTACAACATTTGTGTCATTTGCTGTTTCCCACACTTTGTTTCGCCTTCACTATACTTCGTTTCGCTTACTTCCACTTATTTGCATATGTGCCCTCCCAGCAACCCCCTCTTAAAGGGTCTGCTCTCAACAGCGATCATTGTGACTGAACTGGTGATTTCCTGCTTAGCTTCTACCCTGGTAGAATTTAGATTTAAAATTTGGGTTTAGCTGAGGAGGTTTAGAAAAACAGTGTTGCTGAGGCCTTAACCAGACTCTGTTCTGCTGAAGCATGGCTGCTCACTCTTTATGGTCCTAATGACCTCTTGTTTCAGCGATGGTCACTGAGTCTCAATCCCACCTCTCTTTAACCTTAAGTTGTGAGCCTACAACAAATGACAATTGGAACTCGTGAATGCACAGAGAGCTCATAAAATCACAGCTGGAATTCATAAACTGGCCATAGGTGGTCCCCAAACTGTCACAACATGCTGGTATGTCTGCCTTCATGGATGTGCTCTCTAACCCTCTCTCTCTCTCCCTTGACCAAATGCTGGCCAGACAAATGCGTCTTTCAGCATCCCCGATGCAGTACTTACACTGAGATTTGGTTTATTTCATTCTGGTAAGCTCACTTGCTGGTCTCTCTTGTACAGAATGCAAGATTACCCTGAAGAATAAAGTAAAGGAATTAATTGACATTTTAATTAATTACAACTTTTAATTAATATTCACCAGGGTGACAAGTGTTCTGGAATGCAAGCCATGAGTAATTCCTCAGGTAAAAACCAGGGAAAGGCCCTTCAACTTATGTTCAGGTTAAATGAAGACCTTGTAGCTGAATATATGATTATATCAGGTGTCTACTGACTCCGTTCAGTGCCTAAAACCTTTGCTTATTTTAAAACAGCACAGACATTTCTTTATTAACAATATTAGGGGCTGTGAGCAGGTCTGAGTAGAAAACATAGTCCATAACCTAAACAACTTATGTCTAAAAACCTTGGTTGAGCTCGGGCACATACCATAGGGAGGACAAGGGATGGACATGACAGGGGTCCTCTCCTCCTGCTGTTTGTATTGAAGGAACCCATGCAGAAGGACACAGGAGACCTGTAGCCTGTTGATGGCTCTGCAGGAACTGAAGAACCCCTCACAGTCACCCACCGCCCATCCTTGCTGTGAAATAGTGAGCAGGGCTGTCATGAAGTGTTGCACAGATGCACCATATTTTATTTGCATAATGGGGGTCCCTTGCCCGAGTTGCTATAAAAACTGTCCTGCAATTTTCTCCCAGGCATGAACTATAGCTCTTTGGCATGCCTATGAAAGATGGGCTCCTTTTACTCACCGGTGGTAAAGAGGAGGAAGGGAAAATTCTCACTGTATATAATTTAGTATTCATTTTATAATGCAGTTTATAGGTTAGTAACAATCCAATGTTTGCAAGGAATAGTTAGTGCTTACAGGCTGTGATCCTGAAGAATGGGGCAGGGCTGTAGTACAGGAGGATCAGGTGCTTGGCAAGCAAAAGAAAACATTGATTTTTTCTGAGTTTAAACAACTGTAGCTGTTTGTGGAAAGAGATGAACTAAGAGCGGTGGAGGGTTCCCTGTCCTGCTTTTCCAGCTCGAATATCTGTATCTTCTGCAGAGATGACTACAAAAATAGAGTAGGCCCCAAAATTATCTTATTGCCAAGAAATAGTTCTTAGCTTATTTAACTTGGCAGTAGACTTGGAAAGATGAAGGTAAAGAAATTTTGCATCTGAAATTTTGTTCTCTGAAACAGAGAAATTTCCCTTCACCGATGGAAGGCATGATCACACAACACAGTCAAGCTGGCCCAATGGCTGATCTTCACTAAAAACAGTCCTCACCCCTTCTTTCCTCCTCAGCCTCACCCGCACACCCGCAGCAGCCCTGCTTTGCCAGTCTGACCCTTCATGAGGCAATGCAACTTTTTTGCTGTGTTTGTTTTCTGCCAGGGTGGTAACTTCAGCCAGTTTGACAAGGACCAGGAAAACCACCTCAGTCACAAAAAGAGAAGCTTAAACACACAATTGGGAGCAAGGGAGAAAGAAAGCAGGGAGGCTGGAGAGACAAGAATGCAGTGACCATTAGACTGGCTCAATGATATGGCCCAAAGATCTCGGAGAATATTTCACTTATCAGACAACTTTCTGATAGCACAACAGTTGAGAGAAGTGTTATCATCTTGGATAGTGTTTTTATCTGTTGAGGTGCCACACAAAACTTACACCATGAACCTGTAATTCTTTCTTAGGCAAAACTCTCCTGGGCTTCAAATGATCCATTATAACACCAGATCGGTCCATGACAGAGGCTGAACCTGCTCCTTTTGGTGGTCATTGGTCAGTTAGGCTCTTTTATTGATGGTGGTGATAGTTTCCAAGCTGCCCATGACTTGTCCCAATCCTTTGGTGAACTCCAGGTGGTAAAAACCCTTTTTGACAAGAGTAAAGTCTATGGTCAGGTACTCTGGAAAGTGGCTTAAAAGAAGCTGGGGACCCTTCTTTGGCCTTTCTGCTGCTGCTCCACAGTGGAGGAGGAATAGATGGAGTTGGACTTATCTCTCCATCTGGCAGCTGGGCTGTAGGTTATGCTCTGAGGCATAAAAGACTTGTTGACTCCTACTTAAGGAGGAAAAGATGAAGGTCAAAGGGGGAAAACAGTCACCAGACCTGATTTTGTGGCCACTCCAGCACTCCAGAAGCCAAGAAAACCAACTGACTTTAGGAGGAAAGATCCCTCTGTGCATCAGCTATGCATAATCAGACCCTAAACAGCAAAGAAATTTACTGCAATCCCATCTTTGCCAATTAAGTTTCTTCTGCTTCTAAATCGAAGGAAGCTTCAATGTTAATTTTAAAATATTGCTGGCATTTATCACAGTAATTACTTTAGCCATGTAAAACTCCAGACGCCGTAAATAGTGTTGATACTATGGATTAAATGCTCCCAAGGTGCGTATTACTGATGCTACAAAACACACATGCAGACGAGGATGTTCTTCTCCAACCTCAGCATTTGTTGGGCTCATGCAAAACCATTTGAGCACACAGTTACCTCATCAGATTTCTGAAAATGACTCATGTTCCCTGCCAAAAGCCATCCATCTTTATCAGTGACTATATTTTGGAGGAGCAAAAGAAACATACCTGGGCAAACACACTCGCAAACTGTCATATGAAAACACAGTTCATCGCAATTATGTTTTTCAATTAGTAACTTTTGGGGAAAGGGAAAATATTGTCTCAGGAACCTTGCATTTTCATGTTTCAGCTTCCAAATGCTCAGTCTCTGTTAATGCTGAGGTCTTGAAGATATTGTGGGTATACAAGCTAAAAATGAATAATTCTGAATTACTAATCATCTCAGAAAATGTACATCTACATCTAAATGTACATCTAAATCTACCGCTGTGGACTTTTGCACCCAGAAGCAATGAAAGGTGTTTCTGAGGTAGGAAAATAGTGTTTATCAGACACCTTTGGTTGTACAGACAGGCTTGTGCAGACAGGTATGAAAAAGTGATAGGGCAAGCATTTAGGGACATGAGGAATCAGCTAGAAACCGGCCAAGTTTACACATGTAAAATGTCACCATTAATGTAATCAGCTGATGTCAATATTACCCGCTGATTCTATTGATTACCTATTGATCATTACTATTGATTCTAGGCACACCTGACAGGGAAATACATGCTGCACTTCTGTGAACATTAGTAAAGGTCATTGTCACCAAAGAAAGTAATGAGATTTCTCTTCAGATTTGGCTCTGGGTGCTCCCTGCAGGCAGTCTGCCCCATCCCCTGGCCAATGGCACTGATGAAAGGCTCCATGGGCTCATGTTTGAGCTCATGTTTGAGCTCATGTTTGAGCTCAGGTTTGCCTGTTTACAGGAGGAGGCTGTATAGAGCCTGCACACAGCAGGAGATGGCTGCACAATTAGAAGCAGCAATATACATACATACTGGTGTGTATTGCGTAAAATACACATTTATCACTCCATTGCTCTTTATTAATAGGAGGAAAGATACTAAAAAATAGCTCAACCCCAAGACACAGAATGCAGATAAAGCTGTTTTATAGCATCTAAAAGCATGTGGAAAAATTGTTGCATAGCTGGAACTTATTTGGCACTAGGGAATCTATTTGTTGAGCTGCCAGTAAAACTGTAGAAGAGGAAATACTTATAAGAAGACATCCAGACAAGCACTGAGCTTCCTTCCCATGAAAATCAAGGTCAAACAGAGCACTTGAAATCATTAGGAACACGTGAAAAATGAGCCCATATTGTCACTGGGAATGTCTCAGGCAATGGTTGGAAATACAAGATTGAAAAGACCCAATAGCTTCTTGCCACTCGGGAAACTTCTGAGAATTTATTTCTTCAGCATAGCTTAGGCAGAGTTCCGAGTTCCCAAAATGCAGTCTGTGTGGCTTGAAGGGTGAGCTCTGTCTCTAATACCACCGCTCTTGCTCATAGTTAACTCAAGGGGAGAGTTCATTGCTCGTTAACTTCCATCCAGGAGATGTGGCTGCATTCTCTGTGCTTTGGCACAAACTTTGTCAGCTTCTGCAGTGCAGTGCTGTGCTTTGAAAAGCCTTATGGCTGCTCCACCTTCTTATGCAGATGCATGTTTTTCTGGGAAAAACTGCATCCAATTTGCTTTCACATGAAACCATTGGCTTAACATTGGCTTAAATATGTCCTGTGGCCACAGAGGCATCGTCCCAAATATATGTCCGAGTATTGTTGCTTATAATCTTTATATAGAAGATGATCAGTGGTGGTGAGAAATCACAGGCAGCCAGTACACTAGGAAGTTTATTGTTGTAGCTTTTTTTTTTTATTTTCACCGAAATTTTTTCACGGAAAGATTTCACAGCATTTTTCACATTTTCATTTTTAATTTACATTGGCTTTTTCCAGATGATGAACTGACTTCAGAAACAGAAAAAAAAAACAAAACAACAAACAAAAACCCTGTATATTTTTACATTATTTAAACATCTTTTACATTATATTGCAATTCACACAAGAGAAAGAAGGGTTAGGGGTTTTTTTTGTTTCCAAAGTGACATCTATCAATATACTTTTTGCTCCGTTTCTGCTCACCGTAACCAGGAGTCTTCTGTGATCGTCTTTTGTAAGCCAGTATGTTGCTGGTTGTTTGAGAACTTGTGGTCATTATGGAAGATAAATGACAGTCCTTGGAGCCCATGACTGAAGCACACATTAGTCACTGGTAAATGATGTATAAAAAATATTCAGCTTGCAAAAAGATAATGGTGGTTCCTATTTGAAAATGCAGAAAAATGCACGTATCTGGAGCACAAAAGTGTCTCATCAATATCTCTGTGGGTAGAAAACTAACCTGTCAAGAGGAAAATGTTGAAGAGATGGAGATATTTATGCACTCACAGCACCGATCATAATGATGTAAAGGACTATTAAAGCAAACTTAAAATATTAGATACTGCAAGTATACCACTTAATTGTTTTTTCCATGCAACCTAGGAATGCTCAAAAAAAATTTAATTAGGAATTGTTCATTCCACATCTCTGACCTCCAGTGATCCTGCCTTTTCTTATTTCACTGTTATCCATAAATGTAATCGTTATTCCTGGTCTGACCTTTCACTAATGGCAAAGTCCTTTGCGCCCTCCAGTGCTGGATCTGAGGACTGGGATTGATAGGGAGGGAAGCCCAGTGGTCAGTCTGTTTTGGTAATTCTGGTATGGCCAGGGCTGTAGTAGCATCCGCAACATGGTGGTGTGGTGACCTCATGCCTTCACTCTTCTCTGGTCCTCATCTCCCACATGATGACTCTCACATGAGACATCACCCACACATTACACAGAAAACCGCACTGCCCTCCCTGAAGGGGGCAATTCCATGTTTCCTTGGTGTGGAAATAAGGTGCAATTACCCTCTTTCAAGGCTGTAGCCCTTGGGCTTTGGTTAGAACCAGAACTTGCTGTATCAGCCACATTTCAGGACCAGGCTGCTGGTTGAAGACCTGTGGTGAAGGCAGCTGCCTGCCAAGAGAGGACCACCTATTTATAGCTAGTAGCTTAAGGTCCTCGTGGCCTGTTTTTCCTTGCCTTTCATTCATGGCTCCCTTAGCTTACTAGACAAAGGACCTTTTCTGTATGACTTACCAGTAGGGTTGAACTGACCTCACCACTGGCAGAGCCAGTCCAACTCCACTTCCTCTGTACCCAGGATTGTGCTGTGACCTTGTCTCCTCCTTTGCGCTAGGCCTAGTGTTTCTCTGACTTTTCACTGGGACAATTTGACTCTCTCATCTGGAATAAAACAGAAAGCTGTTTGTACTTATTCTCTAGCAACAGGAACTCTATCATGAGAGGCCTTTCTGCATGTGCAATGTCACTCTGTGCAGCTGCCAAATGGTCTCATCGATAAATATTCACCTTTAGTTCCTTTCTGGCACTCTTTGCTTTGGAGAGGGTGGTAGGATGCCACAACCTGGAAGGTTATGTGTCCTTCTTCCATGGTAAAAGCCTGTAAGACGCAAAAGGGAACAATTGCTCTGTAGATCTGGACATCAGTGTATGTCTGTCAGTCAGATGCTGCCCAGCTGCTCGAAACAGGACCTGGGGTCTTCAGCTGCTCTCAGCTACGCTGCAGTTGAAGCAGAGATGACCTTGGTTCTGAGCGTTTTTCTTCATCCCATAAGGATGCTGTGGCTCTTAGAGTACTGAAATTAAGGCATTCACTCCCTTTTTTCAACTTCCATAGCCCATGAAAACAGGGAGATGTTTTACAGAAAGGAAAGCCCAGAGAATTTGCCTGCCTTCTGCTATACCTTGCCTGTCTGGCCCACACTTAATGGAGATCGAAGGGTAGTTTAAGTCCCTCAGCATAACAGAAAGCTGTTTGGCACTCATACACAGAAACAACAAATTGAACCTGCCCACCCTCTGACCTGTTCAGCTCTTCTGTAATGAAAAGCAGTTGAATTCAGCATGTAGCAACTTTATTATCAGAGAAGAGGGAGAAATTCCTTTAGCAACACTTTATTTACTTCAGAAGTAACCTTGACTTGTCATCTGGAGAGGAATACCTTCCCTCTCTGTATCCACTGCACATTTCCCTTCCTTCCAAGGTTCAAATTGAAGGCACAAAGTGGGAGGAACAATAGCGTGTTGCTGAGTGCCTGGTTAAGATATTTATGGGTGCACATTTAGAGCCAAAGACTGCACTGTAACATTACGTTTTCTAGCCACAAAGAACAGTTACATGTTTTCAGCTAAAATGGCTTTTATTTAAAACGAAGACACTCGGCACTGTAAAAAGTACCAAATCAAACTCAGTCAGAGGCAGCCTGCTGAGCATTTCTTCCATGAACTCTGCTGCAGGAACAATGAGAGCAAAATTGCTGCTTTTCCAAGAGGATGAGAAGGGACTCCAGGGAGTCAGGCACCCAGTAGCCAAGGTAGTTAACCTCACAGCTGCTTCTTAGAGCCGGTTGGGAAGGGGTGCTTGCTCTCATTCACAATGTTTCTGTTCTGAAACAGTGCGTAACCAAAGTCTCCCAAGTTTTCTTTGAAAATGGGGAAGGTGTAGGAGATTCTGGAAATGCACAGCTCTTCTTCATATCCCTTCCTTCTGCTTCCTGCCTCGGGGCTTTTACTGCCACGCTGCTGAGGAACCTGGGGTGGAAATGAGTGTCAAGGCTGTCTTACTTGGCATGAAGACTTTATATACTTGTGCCCTGCATCCTAGGGAGCAAGGAAGAGAGATTAAAAAGAAGGTGAATAGAGCCACAGTGTCCTGGAATGATTTAGCATGGAAAACAGATGATTGATGGTCATCTAACTACCAAGATTAGTTTATATAAAATAAACAAAACCCCCATACGTGTCAATCAAGAAATACTTCTAATAGAATACATCATTGTGGTTTGAGTAATGTGGTCTCTTCAACAAGCAGTTGGCTACAGAGATTAAAAATACAGATTCAACATAAAGATCAGGTGATAGAAATAATCGCTGAAATTGTTTTTAATATTCCATCTGTAGGGGTGAAGTGCAGCTATGAACTGTTATGAGGAAAATAAAATCATGCAGTCAGGAAGGATGCTAAGAGAAAGAGAAGTCCAGTAAGTTTTTAAAGTGTCAGTCTATGGCCAGTATGACTTTATGAGGCAAATTACCTATTGCACATCCCTCTAAGTTGCCCTTAGCCATCAACAGTCCTTTTAGCTTCTATATTTTTCCATTCCTTCCTCTTTCTTCCCCTCTAAGGAAGAAAAAAAGTGACCTCTGGAAAGTTTGGTTGAGGAGACAGCACCTGGAATACTGGAAGAGAGTCCTGTGGCGTAGATAATTTGATGGCCAATGAAGGACTCTGGGAAGAGATGCTCTGCTGAGATCTCTGGCCCTTGCCAGTCACAGTGAACCTCTGTGGAGGTACTTGGAAGAGAATAACAAACCCTCCTCCAAACAACATGGGACCCTGCCCAAGCTTCACTAAATACACTGGGGAAATGGCAAAATTTATGAGCTTAGGCAAATGGTTTAGCCTATGATCACTGGCTAGAAATTAAACTTAAGAGGCTTTTGGAAGAGGTCCTGTAAAATATTAGCAATTGAGGCTAATTAAAGCTACACCTTCCTTTGGAAATATGTCTGTTGTACATTTGCTCTAGGACTAAAATCAAGGCTAACTTTGGCTTTTGGCAGATATTTGTGGACAGTGAAGGTTATCTATTTGTTTTAAAACATCTCCAGGATTACAGCTTAGAAGAGGAAAAGGGAAAAAGAGGCAGACTTTACTGGAATAAATAAAGCCCTGGAGTCTAATTTGTCATTTGAATGAATTATATTCATTCCTGACAGGGAAAGGAAAGGTGTTGCAAACAACCTCTGCAGCACCCATGCTATCCATTAAACTCAAACCCAGTCAATGAAACAGAAGGTTTTCACCCTCCCAGATAAAACCACAGGAACCACAGGCACCCCTTCCAGTATGAGGGAGCCTACAGGAGAGATGGGGAGAGACTACCAGGGAGTAGAGCGATAAGACGAGGCGTAATGATTTTAAAGTGATAGAGGGAGATTTAGACTAGATATTAGGAAGAAAATCATTCCCGTGAGAGTGGTGAGACCCTGGAACAGGATGCCCAGAGAAGTTGTGGATGCCCCATTCCTGGACATGTTCAAGGCCAGACTGGATGGGGCTTTGAACAGCCTGGTCTGGTGGGAGATGTCCCTGCCCATAGTGGGAGGGTTGGAACAAGATGATCTCCCAACCCAAACCATTTTATGGTTCTATGATTCTAACACAAGTCTGCTTCAGTTGGAAGTTACTCTTCTGTTGCACTGGATGGGAATTGAGGTGAGGGAGATCACCTTGCCCTGGTAGCCCTCAGAGAATGAAGAGAGAGTGTATTAAGGAATCCCAGTTGTGAAGCACCATCAAGTATCCTCTGGAGCGGACATGTTTTATGGTCCCTCATCTCTGAGGCCTTTCCTTTCTCCGCACTGGAGGTTTGCAGCAGCGAGGCAATGATGCTGAGAGCTGGCGTATGCTGGGAGAATGACAGCCAGCTCTGCTAGCGAAGCTGGCAGCATCCCCCCTGCTCTCGACTGACGGGAGCGGAGGCCTTGTCATGGGACAATAAAATATTCATGTGTTTGGGAAGCATGTATTTTCCTCATGCTTGGGCACCATGGGTCAGAGCTTGTTCTCAGTGACTGCAGTTCAAATCCCAAAGAGCTCCTTTGACACCAGGGTGTGTGTCTCTGTGTGTGAGACTGGTCTTACATCACCATGAGAGGTATTAAGGAATCTGATGTCTTCTACCAAAACTAGTTGGAAGCTGTTGGTTCAGGAAGAGGCTGGCATTAGCAGGGTTTAGGGATTTCTATTTACACCTATACTTTAAATTGCAATTGTACTCAGAAAATCTGCTTTAAAAATAGCAATATGCCTCTATATGCCTCTGGGTTGCCATATGAGATACCTCGTGCTCCCAAGGATATGTTTGGTTTTTTCCTCCCCAGCTGCAAGCACTAGAAATTCAATCTTGGGTCTGAGAGCAAACAACATCCTTGTCTTCTCACATATCATCACCAGTAATAAAAACCTGAAGATCAAAGTGTGAGCTTGGCGACACTCCTGCAAGCACTTTACCTGCAAGCCATCAGCCCCCAGTAGGAATCCCACCAGCACTTCTGCCCTGGGTGCCCAAGGAAGGGCTGAACTCAGATTGCTTTCTGTGTTCTGTCTTTTCAATAGCCAAAGAAGAACAAGAGTCACTTTCAAAATGGAAGGGATAGGGATGTTATTACATATAGGACTACCTCACTGTTACTCCATGTAATGTTGCATCAAGATGAATGCTTATAAGTATCTGAAGGGTGGGTTGAAGGAGGATGGAGCCAGACTCTTTTCAGTGGTTCCCTGTAACGGGATGAGGGGCAATGGACACAAGCTGGAACACAGGAGGTTCCATTCAAAGATGAGACAAAAATTCTTTTTGGTGAAGGTGCCAGAGTCCTGGCAGAGGCTGCCCAGGGAGGGAGTGGAGTCCACTTCCCTGGAGACCTTCAAGTCCCACCTGGATGCAGTCCTGAGTGATGTGCTCTGGGAAATCCTGCTTTAGCAGGGGAGTTGGACTGGATGAGTTCTAGAGGTCCCTTCCAGCTCTGACAATTCCGTGATTCCTTGAATAATATATGTCTGTTGAGAAGGTGTTGATTGTGCCTTTGTGGACAAGATGTGCACTTAATGCACCTGGAGGGACAAATGTCAAAGGCTGATGTTGCTGTTACTGTCCCTGGCAAGTCTTTTTTAGGTATGGGGAGTGGAGGAAACCAACTCTGAAGCCTTTAAGCCATGGCTTTAAACCTGAGGACTTAAAACCCAAAGGCTTCCCTCACCCAAAGAGGCCATAACCATGCAGAGAACAGGCTGTTGCTAACCCTGATTATACAGGGTGTATAAGCAGCTGAGGAAGGTTTGACACTTGACATGCTTAAATTGAAGCATTTATGGGAAAGGGTCCTGCAGGCAGACAGGGCTGCGATTGGGATGCCAGGGTTTGCAGATGGGGCTTGTGGAGCCCTGTGGCTCTGATGGATGCTTGGAGAGCTGTGCAGCTTGAAGGGATGGATGAGGATGCTGTGCTGGCTGCATGTCCCAGCCCTTGTCTTGCTGGCACCAAAGCTGTGCCCAGCCGGGAATGTAAATTTAATCTTGTTGGGAGCTAATGGAGTGAGGAATTTGACACACCTTTTTCCTCTCTGTTGATGGAAGCCATATGGCTCCCGACTCTCACAATGTTCCTCGATCTGAAGATGAATGAGTGTTAACATATGTTCTCTGGAGTAATTAAAAATGCAATCATAAACACAGTCTGAACTTATTGAAGGTAGAATGTGTTACCAGGGGATGCATCTCCAGCAGCAGGGCAGGATATTAGGAGAAAAATGAGGAAACAGGAATTGGAAAACTTTCTGGGAACTGCCAAGCCCCTTCCAAGTCTGAGTTAAAATTGCAGCATTTTAACTCCTTTTTTTTTTTATATTTATGCAAGATATGTTTACTGAGATGCAAGGAAGCCTGTTTATACTTTGTCACTCCATAGAACTTGTGTAGATTGGTTTTGCTGGGAGCAGCTATGGAAAATTGAAGTCAAGCCAGTGCTAAAGAGGCGAGCATCTATTTGCCCCAAATGCTGATGAAGGTGCCACAGTTTGCATTCGCCATTGGAAAGGAGGGCACTGGGAAGAGGAAAGGAGACTTGTTTTGCATAAAACACATTTGCTTAAAGCTCTCTCAAGAAAGTTTGAATTAAAGCATTTGAGGGGGTTTGAATCAAGACATGCCATGGTGTGGACAGAAGCATCTGCTGCAGCTCAGCTGGGGTGAGACGGCTCACTGAGTCAGAGGAACTCAGTTATGATAAATTTGAGGGATGTTTGAGAATTTCCCTAGGAAGTACCTGAGGGCTGTATAGCTCTGGAGATGGTGAAGCAATCCCTAAGGCTGGAGGAAGAGGATTAATGCTTCTCTTATGAGAGTTGTATTCCACAGGTTCCACCTGCCAGCAATGTAGAAAAAGATATGATATTTCCTTTGGGAAGTTCAAGTATCCCGTCCTGGAAAGCTCTGTGAAAAAGGAGGATTGCCTTTCCCATCTTTCCTGAGAGAAAGAAGTGACTCTGTGTGAAAGCACTCACAGAGGGAGAGCTTTTCAAAGCAAAAAACCTTCAGAGGTGCTCCAAAATGAAAAGCTCTGAGAGCTCCCACCCACACAATCTGTTTTGTGGGTGTGATTTGCTTGTTTTGTGCTTTCCTTGGGTGCTTATCTTCACATATGCTTCACAAGGGGTGTTGTGCCCTGGGGAGAAAAAGAGCTGCAGCTTTGTCCCTCAGTCATTGCATAGCCATGCCCCCATGCCCTGATGCACCCCACTTGGCTTTACTCTACTCTCTGCTCCAGGCCTGGAGCACCACCACTTGGTTTGGGTTGTGCAGAGGAGAGCCGCCAAGCTGGTGAGTGGTCTGGAGAATAAGTCATACAAGGAGAGGCTGAGGAAACTGGGCATGTTTAGTCTGGAGAAGAGGAGGCTGAGGGGAAACCTCATTGCCCTCTACAATTACCTGAAAGGAGGTTGTAGAGACCTGGGTGTTGGCCTCTCCTCCCAAGGGAATAAAGACAGGACCAAAGGAAATGGTCTGAAGTTGCAGTGGGGGAGGTTTGAACTGGATATTAGGAAGAACTACTTTACTGAGAGGGTGGTCAGGCAGTGGAACAGCCTGCTCAGGGAAGTGGTGGGATCACCATCCCTGGAGGTAAGAAACATGTAGATGTGGCACCTCAGGGCATGCTCTGGTGGCCGAGATTGTTGGGTGTGGTGGTGGCTGTTGTGGTGGGGTTTTTTGGGGTGGTTGTGTTTTTGTTGTAGGTTTTTTTGGCTTGTATGTTTACGGTTGGACTCAATGATCTCAAAGGTCCCTTCCAACCATGAAGATTTTGTGTTTCTGTGATTCTGTGCCTGACACATCCTCTTTATCTCAAAGAATTTTTCCAAAATTAAAAGCAGACTTAAGGCTTGAGGTTTTGCATTGGCTTTTTTTTCCTGTTTCCTTCTGTCCTGTGAGACAGAGTTTCATGATGTGCCCTTAGCACAGAAAGGTGCATCTCACTGAAAACTCATCGCTGGGAGAGTGGCTTCCCAAAGGCTGGCTGGGCTGGGGTAAACCCTGTAGCCATGAGATGCAGCATGACTTCCCAGTGCTGCTGAAAGAGGAATGATTTGACATTTTATCCTGTGGGTGTGAGTGATATGGCTGCTCTCAGAGCCAGGAATAGCAGTGGAGCCAGAAATGGTAACCCAGGCCACTGAGCAGTAACCAGGAAGGCAGCTCACCTGCTTCTGGAGAGCAATAAAAGCTAATTGCTGTAATCCTGTGAGTCCTGGCCAGCTTGTCCAGACATGTTTGTTCCCTTTGTCCAGCAATATTTACTTTAAAATTGCTTTGTGTCTGAATCCTCAGTGGTAGGGTGATGTGCCCTATCCCTTCAACCTGGAAATAGGTAAACCCAACCCCTTCTGCTGCGTTTTTTGGGAGCAAGTTGCCAGCAGGGTTTGAAGCCTTGAGATCTTGAAGTTCTGGTAGCCAATAAAAGACACTGTAAAAAGGAAAAAAAAAAAAAAAAGACATGTTTTATATCAGAGAATGAATTTTAGGAAGCTGAAATATGAAAGGCTAATCTGAACACCATTGAAGTTGGTGGGAAAACTAATAATATCAAGTAAAGAAGCATTTCACCTCAGGAAATACAATATTGATAAGTCTACCGGGAATTTTCAAGGTTTCAAGATGAGAATTTCCAGTCGATGTTCATGAATATTGTCAAAGAGCTATTAGCTCAGTGATTAAAGGATCTTCGTGTTTATTACTGGAAAATTCTTGATAAGATATGTTGACTTCTCGGAACTAATGGTACGTTATTGGGGGAAAAAAAAGATAAAAAAGGGGACAATCTCTTAAAACTAGGTTAATAGCAGTTAAAGAAAACCCCAAAGTTCAAACATATCCATAATAATTTAATTTTTGGTCTGATGGTGTCTGCATCTTTAAGTTTCATTCTGTATGTTTTGGAGAGCAGAGGGTTTTTTTAAAAATAGCTTTTCTACAGAGTTTCTGGACATATTGTAGGTTAAAAGACAAACAGGATAAAAGGCAAATTTGATAGAAATCATTCATTGCAAATACTTTGCTTAGTGAGTGATGAACCAGAATAACAGAACAGATTTAGATCTTCTGCCCCTCCAGGTCATGATATATTGCCGCCTGCAGGTCCTTTCCCATTCTTCACCCATTCGCATCTCCATAAAACGTCTTGAAAAGCAAGTGAGTAATAGCCCAAGTCCTGACGTCCAGGCACTGTCAAATGGATGGAGGGAAAAAAAAAGCGACAAATGTAAATGTAAACTCCACGCTGCTATGTAATACTAGGGCCTCATTTGCATAAATATTGTTTGCAAAGAGCAATTAGCACTTCATTTACATGCAGTGAAGTAGGAATTTGCACATTTTCAGGAAACAATTTCTTTACCCATATGTGCAAATTTTGTGCACTGCAATTGACACTCTAATAAAAAGATGTTAATAGACCAATTTTTTTTTTACTTCATATCACAGTGTACTGAAATATTGATTCACTCTCCTGAAATATTGATTTGGTAGGCTATTTGTAAAACCAGAAAAATGCAGACTTGAATTTTTAAAACTCGCTTTTTTTAAAAAAAAATCAGAATTAATTTCAGATGTCTGCGGTCTTCGTGCTATTTAAGTGGTATTTTAATGGGTATTTTTGTCAGAGGAATATAATAAACATTATTAAAAAACACTAGCAAATTCGGTCTCCTAATCTGCAATAACAAGGAGTGTATTTGCATATTGCAGTAAAAAAAGAATACAGTCCATTTTCTGGTGTCAATATCGCACTCAATTCTCCATTAAATGTTAATAAAGGCATTTCACATTCATACAGCATTTTTTTCAGATTGCAGAACCTTCCTAATGAAGAGACAAATTTTATACTTATTGGGGGTACAGAACATTTCCTTAAACATCAAGCATTTACATGGGAGCTGGTCAGGAACAGAATAGCCTCATGAGCTCAGCCAGCTGTTGTCAATGGACATTTCTGGCCTTTGCAGCAGGAGAAATTGATGTTATGTGATTTATTATTATTATATTTTTTTAAAAACCTCATTCAGCACCATCACTAACGGTTGCTCTGGTGGTAGTGGTTGGTTTTTTTCCTTCACTCCTCATTTTGATCATGACGTGCCTTCTGGGGAGAGGGATGGACCAGACATCCCCCAGGAGCTGAGTTGCACTGTGGTTGGTAGCTATTGAATGAGTCGAGAGCAACCTTTGGGGCAAGAATCCTGCTTTTTGGAGTGCTGTATTTTTCTGGTCTCAATCCGCTTTTCCTGGAAGAGGTTCTTTTTTTTTGCTGGGGGTAGGGGAATAATTCTGTTTCCTAATCTGAACAGGGCCACGCATTAGGATATAGCAGTAGAGGAGGATGCAGACAGACAGGGTTTCCCCCTGCTGAACAGGCTGGACACAGTCCACCTCTGCTCTGCAAACGGTGTCCTGGGTAGTAGGTCTTGTGCCTCAGAGCAGGAGACTCTCTATTAAACATATTACCTAGATTTGTCCCAGCCATGGCAAGCTCAGAGCCGAATTGGTCTGTCTGTTACTGTCTGAGTAGAGACAGAGTGAGTGGGACGCTCAAACATCACAGGGCATCCCTGAAAATTGTGCTCACACTGTGCAATTTCAGTAAGAGGCATTATTTGTCAATTGTTGATCAATCACAAGGAGAATGAATACCAAATATGACAAGAAACAGCAGAAACCCCACCAAATCCCCTTTTTACATGCTTATTAAAGTACTTGTTACAGTAATGAGCTTGTATTCCCCGTCTTTTCATCTCTGACACAAGACAAGGTATCACTATGGTTGCACCCAGGAGTGTGACATTCGGATCTATTTTGATGTCTCATTATTGCTGTTGTTGTCTTTTTACTTTGCAAATCACAGCTCCACATCTCATCTCCTATGTCAAGCGTTCAAAGCTCTGCTTTGATCAACGTAAAATCCATGTGTCCCTGCCATGAGGTGGGACCTCTGTTTGAACCTACAAAGTAGTTAACTTTGAGCTCACATGCCAACCTCTGATTTGCTAATCATTATTTTACTCTATTTATTTACCCCTTTTTATTCTTTTTTTTTTCTTTTTCCTTTTGATGGCATCCCACAGAACCTTTGAGGCCCTTGGCAACGATGAATCCCAGCTACGCAGTAACTCTTGGGGACCTCAGGATTTACCTAAGTGGGTGTTATCCTCCCTGTACAGACCTCTAAATGCAAACTCCACCACAGCATTTTGTAACTGATCCCCGTGCATTACAAATAAATAACACCCTAATGAGAAGGGGAATAAATGCTTGAACTTTTAGTGTTTCTAAAGCCTCAGAAGGACTACATTTTGCAAACACCTCGTAACATAACAAGAGAGGTGAATGGTAAGAGAGCAGTAATGACATGAAAGATTTGGGAGTCTGCTGACCTTTGGAAAGCCCATGGGTTAATTGCTTTTGAAACTGAGTAGTTCTATTCAATTTCCCGCTGTTTACCAATAACTAAACCCAGTGACAGCAAGAGATGTGTTACTTGACATCCATACACGGGACAGGCTGGGGACAGCCGCATGTGTTAGCTGGCAGGTACTTTTGGCTTGCACTGAAATATGGAAATGGAGCTCTGCAAAACCACCTGGTTTCCTCTGCTGAGTTGAAAACTGCATCAAACCAGGAATATGACAATCTGAGCCCCCCCCCTCCCCCCTCTTTTTGCCC
>VZTM01033345.1:193042-210023 GCA_013400555.1 Jacana jacana
TCCTTTTATTCTTTTAAGCAGTCTCCAACTCTTTTATGCTTTTCTAAACACCTTTTTGGTGCCAGAAGGAAAAAAAAATCAATTTTCTCCTGAAGCTTGGTTTTGTTTTGGTGGTGGTTTTTTGATGCACTCTTCACCTGTGCAGAGCCTTGGCTCAGGGCTGTGTTAGAGTTTGCCCTACCTTCGTCATTACCTCTCCTCTTTAAAAGAGGACAGGAGAGGCAGGTGAACAAATAATGTGCCACTTTGGTCCCCATGTCCCCACTAGCTGTGAGGTGCTGCCTAGTCACCTGATTATGTGCACGTGTCGTGCACATTATTTGACGTGCACTAGTCACTCTGATTATGTTAATGATGCTTTTAGTGTTTTTAATTTAATTTTTTTTTAATTTATATTAACAGTGCTATTTAATAATGCAGTTAATGATGCTCTGAAAACCTCAAACAAACACCCTTTGGGTGTTTTTTTTGTTTGTTTGTTTGTTTCCTTTTTTTTTTCTTTTGAATTTATATTTTAAGCACAGCCTGGCCTTGGTCAGTTCAGAATGTGAGTAAGTTTGCAAGAATGTTTGTTTTCCTTTAGGTATCAAAATAGAGAGCTTATTGTATCTGGGCACATTAATGACATTCAGTTGCTTCCTGATAACTGCTCTTTTAATGTCTGTCCGTGTGGCACCTTCTCTGCCCATAACCTCCTTGAGGATGAGACAGCTTTCCTATCAGAATGAAGAGACCTTAAAAAAACCCACCCCATAGTGCTTGCACACACACACACACACATAAATAAAAGGCAAAATGTCAAGATGTTCCCTGATGAGATGCCCTGACAGATGCGTGACGCAGTAGTAGCTGTGGAGAAATGCAGATGTGACAGGTGGCTGACAGTTATGTATTTTGTCTATAATCCCTCTGAACTAGTGGCAGACACCTTCTTAAAGATACTGAGTGCCACGAGAAGCCTCTTTCAAAACACACTGCTTGCAAAAACCACCAAGAAGGTGAAATGCGGGATGCCTGGATCCTTCCTATCTGTTTCAGAGGGCAAATACAATAGGTCAAGACTTGTTGAATAATACTAATGGATTAATATAACAATAAAACAGACCAGAGAGCCTGAGTAAAATAGACTCCAGAGCCTGGAGCTGGTTTGCTGCCTTAAACGGACAACTGCATTTGCTAAACTGTTTGGTAGAACGGGCTGAGGCAGCTGTTTGAGTTTGAGTAAATCAGGGTGACCGAAGGAGTGGCTCAAAAGCAGCCATTAGGAAGGGTTTTCTCTGCCTAGAATACAGACATACTGCTCCCTGGGCATCCTTCTATGGAGATACTGTTGTGACTCGGTGCCTCCTTTCCAGAAATAAACAGCACATTACTGGTATCAAGGTGGTAGCCACCTTCTAGAGAGACAGCTATTATTTTTCTAGACCACAGAAATTATATATCCAAGTGAAATAAATACATAAAAAGTTGCTCACAAAAATGTTTTTGCCTGAATAATTATTTCCTCAGCAAATCTTCCCATGATAAAACGTGTCCTAATGAGCTATCAAGAGGAGAGGAAATTCATCACTTACCTCACAAATATCAACTTGAGAGCATTGCTCATGTCAGACGGCAAAATTAATGACTTGAGAGGGAGCGTGGAGCAGCACAGCCAAAACCACAGTCCCCATCAGTCATTCCACATCAGTCCAGCTCACACGGTGATATTTGATCTACCGAGGATTAGCCAGGCAACCAGGAGATATGGGGCCGAAGGGAACACAGGCAAATACGGTACATCTGATCTTGATTTATCCAGGTTGGTTTTCTGCTTATCACAAAGGTGCAACGGCCATTGATCCTGCAGCCTGTTTTATTTTTGTGGCTTTTTGGGGTTTGTTTTGTTCTCAGATAAACAGAAATTCGCAAACTTTCAATATCACCCTACCTGATCCTGAGCGAACCATCTCCAATGCCATGTCAGCACATGGTCCCCTTGGCTTTTCTTCCCTGGAGGAGATGGGAGTCCTGTGCAGGAAGCCCAGGTGGCTGCCCAGGAGTGAGCAAGTCCCCTGGAAGCTGTGGGCAGGAGGGTTTGAGGTGCACAGGGGGAGTGTGTGTGCTTTGGGAGAATGACTGTCCCTGCTTCAGTGACAAAGCTGAGACAGTGGGCAAGTCATATCAACTGTTGTAACAAGAAGCTGGGATGGCCATAGTGGGTCAGACCAAAGGATCATCTCACTTGGGATCCGATCTCCAGTCACAGCCAGGAGCAGAGGCTTGGCTTAGGAAAGAATGGAGGATTCTGGCAAATGCAGAGTAATAATTTTGTGGTTTTGGTTGCTTCCCAGCAACCTGCCGTTCAGGGACTTCCTGAACTGAAGGTTACTTCTCCAGCTCCATGTTTAGCAGCCCCTGATGGGCTTTTTTCCCATTAGTTTTCTCTAATTTGGACTGGTATCTATTTTTGGCCTCTGCAGTGTCCTGTGATGAGGGCCACAGAAGAATTATGCACTGTGTGAAAGACATGCATCGTTTCCTTTGTTTTAAAATTTCTACCTGACCTGTATATTTGATTCCCTGTGATATGAGAAAGAATGAATAATTTTTCACTTTGCCTTTTACCTTTCTTCCCCAGTCACACCATTTTAAGGAACTTAAGCCCATTTAAGTCTTCTCTGTAAAATGCCATTAAACTTATTCCACAGCAGCAGCTCTATATTTCAGACACTAAGTTCTTGCTCAGAGTAAATTTCTTTTTTTTAAGGATTTACATGAGAGAAGAGCATGAGAAATCCTGACAGCTGCGAAATGAGTGATGGTTGACAGGTATGATTTCTACCTCTTTGCTCACTCTGGTGTGTGGTCGCTCCATCCGACCAAGGACTGAGTTTCAGTCGCTGTCAGCCTGCTAAGTGCAGCTTTTTACATGTCTGTTAACATTTGCAGATGCCTAAGTGCATTTTCAGAAACTCTCTGATAAACACTCACTTGAGCTTCTTCATTAGCAAAGACAACTTTAGACACTCTACAAGTGACCCTCACGTCTCACCTCGGCAATAACCCTCCTGCAGCTGAGCCCTGTGGTTTGTTGGTGGGAAGATCTGAGCATTGGGCTTGCCGGAGGCAAAGTGCCCTTGGCATCTGCTGGCCCCTTCTGCAGGCTCCAGTGTAAGCAGTAACTGAGCTTTAATGCTGCCATTGACCTCCCAAGTTCACTTCAGAAAACATTGTCTGGCAAATCTGTTGTGTCACGTTTCAAAGAAAAGAGTTTTCCACCTCAATCCAGGTCTGATGTCCTTCCAGGTAAGGGACAAAACCCTCTGGGAACCCAGCACTTACTGGAAGCAAGGTTAAGAGCAGAAAACTTTGCTCTTTACTACCAGACTGAAATATCAGCAAAATCTCTCCTATTAGGAGTGCATGTCTATCCCCACAGTGCCAGGCCAGTGCCTCATAATTAACCTTGCATAATTGAAATATAATTTTTGGTGATCAGAATTGGGCCTGATGCATTTCATATGTACTGACAAAAGTTTTTTATTTAAGAAGCAGATTCCATGGAAAAAAAAAACCAAAACTTTCCCTGTATGGGTAGAGCAAGATTTCAAGAGATTACACATTCCAAATGATTTACAATGAGTCTGAATTAATGTCTTCTCCAGGAATCCCCCCAACGCCTGCCTCAGAACTGTATCTGTATCCTCTTAATAATTATATAAAAGAATAATTGTTTTGCTGCCCAATGGAAACACGAGCCTTGAAGCCCCATGTGCAGTATATTTGGGGTCCTAGTCCCTCATCTGCTCTTCTAAACACTGCCAGGGAAGTAGCACAGTGCCTAAAATGAGCAGAAACAACCCTGGGATTAAGAAGTCATCTGAGGCAGTTGATCTCAGACTGGGTATGTTTAGGAAACTGGATTAAGAAACGACTTTGCCTGGAATTGGAGATGAAATGTGGTGCCTTGTGTTGGAGAGAGGATTCCTGTTTAGATGGAAAAATGAAATTGGGATTGAGGGAAAACTGTAATTTGAGGTCAGTTTAGTTTGAATTTTTGTGCTGGGGGAGAACTGAGATTTCACAAGGCAGCGGCATGAGTGGGTAAGCACAAGTCACACCCCTCTTTCTCATACCTTTTGCTTTCTTGCATCCTGGCCACAGAATTTTGGGCCCTAAAACCAAGGGGATGCTCTGATGCCTTTCCAAGAGTGGTGTGGGGCAGGGGACTAGTCTCTGGCAGTGCAGAGCAGGGTGGATGCCTGCCCCTGGGAATCAAGTGGTGACTGTTCCTGCATGCACATGCCATTGCTGTGCTAGTCCCTTCTTAGCTGAGTCTCCAGCTGGAGCTCAGGGTTATTTTCTTTACCCCTGTTCCATCTGTCAGCCAGGGGGCAACAAGGGAGATCCCAGCCCTGGGCAGCTGATGCCAAGGCTTAACAAAAGTTATTCCGCTTTTGGTGAGCCCTTGCCTCCACCTGCAGTATCTTGTGTGTGGGTGGGGGGGGTGACCAGCTGGGCTAGGAACAAACCCTGCAGGTCTGCAAGCCCCTGGGTGGCTGTCCCTGTCCCTTATTGCCACTTTTGGAAGCTGGTGGCCAGATTTTTAGAATATGAGGCCAAACCTTGCTGGGATCCAGTACCAGGACGAAGCTGGTGGGTTTATTTGGGGGCTTTGGGTTTTGTTGTTGTCTTTATTTTTTTTTTTTTTCCAGTGGAAGGGGGTGTGTGTCACGGCCACCAACACCAGTGACATCAGTGTCCTATGTCAGTAGGGAAATACCCCACTGGGAGCCCAGTGGTACCCAGCCCTGCTGGGGAGACAAGGACTATTTTAACCCCTTGGGGACCACGTTGTATCAGAATCCGGATTTGCCCGAAGAAGAGGGATCCCCTGCACCAGCTTTTCCTCTCCGCTCCCCCCACAAGCCCTGAAGCCATCAGTGGGGGGGCAGCTCCAGTTGCAGGAGGGGCAGCAGCTGTGTCTGGAGGAGTCGTTGCATCGCATTGCACTGCGCATCCTCCCTCCCCTCCCCCTGCTGCTGCAGGCTTCCTCCCTTCATCCCTCCATCCTCCCCCTGCTCCCGCCTTGCATCCCTTCCTCCTGCATCCCTCCCTCCTGCATCCCTCCCTCCCTTCCTCCTTCCCTCCCTCCAGCCCTCCCTCTGCCTGCGCAGAGCCGCGGACATGGCGCTCAGCAATTTCCTCTTCGCTCAGTGCATCTGCTACTTCCTGGCCTTCCTCTTCAGCTTCATCGTGGTGGTGCCACTCTCCGAGAATGGCAACGACTTCCACGGCCGGTGCCTGCTCTTCACCGAGGGCATGTGGCTCAATGCCAACCTGACGGTGGAGAGGCAGCGCTTCACCGTGCAGGAGTGGGGGCCTGAGGCTGCCTGCCGCTTCAGCATCTTCACCGGGCTCCTCTCCCTGCTGCTGGCTACAGTGCAGGCATGGAGGACCCTCTTCTTCCTCTGCAAAGGGCACGAGGAGTAAGTACCCCTTGGGGAGGGCAGGGATGCCCATCCCACTTTCAGGCTGGGGCAACTGGGAGCAACCTGGGGGTGAAGCACTGGGCTTTGCACCACCCAGATTATCCTGCTCCCTTCAGGGATGTGGGATGAGATGGTGCATTGCTTGTGCCTGCCTGTACACACACTATGTACCCCTCACCTGCGTCCAGGGCCTTCTCTGGATGATGCTCCTCTGTAGGGGTTTGAGGTGGGGGTGGGGGCAGATTCACTGCTATGCACCCTTTGGCAAGCTGGGAGCAGCATTTGACCATGTCTCTGCTATGGTGGGCATGGAGGGTGCTGGGGTCCAGGGGGTGATGCTGGAGCCTGGGTCTCACAGGTGCCTCCTGACCATGGTCCCACTGCATGTCCCTGCAAAGCGGGGGTCCTTCCCCAGACGTACAGTGGGTATGTCAAAAACCCTTGAAACAACACAGCTGTGCATGGGAGGGGGGCAGAAGGGAATGGTTGGTGCCCCCCCCTCTATTTTTATCCTGCTTTTGTGGTGGACATGGCAACTATTGCGGAGAACAACTATTGCTTGGTTACAATACGAGAGCAGTGCTGAGCTCCCTGCTGCAGCCACAGGACTGCATTGGCAGCTGGTGACTGTGCTCAGACAAATTCAGAGCTCAGCGGGGCTTGCCTGGTTCTCTGGGGGCCTATCCTGCCACCATGGGTACAGTCCCTGGCACAGGTAACTCAGCTAGGGCCCATCAAACACCTAGCTGCACAGAGGTGGAAGGGCAAGAGCACATGTTAGTAGCTGGCTAGACTAGGAAAGCCATTTTCCCATCTTTAGGGACCATGTCAAGGATAAATCATTCATTTCCAGGTCCATTTGAACCAGAGGTTTCTTGGGTCAGTGGCTGTTATGCACATTTGGGCTTGTACAGCACCCTGAGGTTGTTAGTATTGGGGACTGGGTAGCAGTGTTGTCTCACTGGCTCTTTCCAACCACTCTCAAGCTGTCTAACGCTAAACTAGTCTATACAGTCTATGGGCTTTAGTAAGTATAGACTTGAAACTTATTTCCATATTAAAACTTACCGTACAAGTTCTAAATATAGCCATGCACTTAACACAATTAAATTCAGCCTCATCAGCTGATCAGATACCTGTAGAGGATTAGTTGAATCTAGATAATTTTTTTTCAGTTTTGCAGCTGAGAACTAGTTCATTTTTGGGAGGAACCAGCAATGAAAACCTTGTAGTAGTGAAATTTGGGTCAGATGTTTGGCCAACTTCTAAATGTGGCGATTTAGTTCAAAACTTAAGGCGGTCTCTAAAAATTGCTGGTTTACGAGTTACCTTCAGGCTAAGTTTGGGCTGAGGGTTAGCAGTTGTCAAACACTGTTCCCAATTGTTCCGGGAAAGGAAGGAGGCAGAAGGTTGGGGGGTGGTGAGGAGCAAGGACAGAGCAAGTTGACAGGATGAGACAGCCACAGAGCATCACAGAAGGGTCGAAGGGGATGAGGGAAGCTGCTAGAAACCATCAGTTTCCTAGTAAGAAGGAAGGTCTGTCCTGTCCCAGATATGCTGCTGTTGGCCTGAAAAGGAGACAGGACACACGCTGCTCTGATTTCAGAGAGCTTGTTTGCTAATGCTTCAAGCAGGAGTGAATACAGGTCTGTTCACATGGGGAGATAAAGGCAAGCTCCTCACTATAATGAGGAGCTCCTCACCACAAAAAGTATTGTGGTGCTGGAGCAGACCCAGAGAAGGGCAATGAAGCTGGTGAGGGGTCTGGAGAACAAGTTTTATGAGTAGAGGCTGAGAGAGCTGGGGGTGTTCAGCCTGGAGAAAAGGAGGCTGAAGGGAGACTTTCTTGCTTACTACAACAACCTGAAAGGAGGGAGTAGAGAGGTGGGGGTCAATCTCTTCTTCCAAGCCACAGGAGGCAGGACAAGAGGAAATGGCCTCAAGTTGCACCAGGGGGGGTTCAGATTGGATATCAGGAACAATTTTTACACTGAAGAGGTTATGAAACATTGGAATGGGCTGCCCAGGGAAGTGATTGAAGCACCATCCCTGGAGGAATTTAAAAGACGGGTTGACATGTTGCTCAGGGGCATGATTTAGTGATGGATTTTTTATCAGAATTAGGTTGATGGTTGGACTAGATGGTCTTGAAGGTCCCTTCCAACCTAGACAATTATGTATGATTCTATGATAATATTTATTTCTGATTAGAGGCCATTGAGGAGCAACGAAACCAACATCACTCCTGATGCTACTGAGCAGGGTCACTGCTACTGGGCCAGCTCTGGAGAAAATTGGCCTGAGGGAGTTGGGGTTAGCACCCTGTGCGCCCTAGCAAGGTGGCCAATCTTCATGTGCAATAGCTTTGAATGCTTGATATCAGATAGTTAGGACTGCTAAAAATTGTTCTTAAAAGGGTCTCAGTGTCCTTTCCTCGGGGACAGACTGAGCATGAGTTGCCCACAGGGGGAGGAAAAGCAAGTGCTGGTTGCTCTGGGCCTGGGACTGTTCAACTCAGCTGAAAGATAGAGACACAGCTCAGATACTTCACTACTAGGACTGCAAAGTGACTTCTACTTTGCATGTAAGCTTTTATTGTTATGAGGCATCCACTGGAATCTGGAACATGTGGCTTGAAGTTCTGATCTGAGGAGAAAGATCGGTGAGGCAGGGAGTTCTGTACAGCATAGTTCTGTATTGGGACACTCTGGTCCGAGGAACCTCCACCACATGGTGATGGTTACCACTTGTCTGGTGCAAAGCAAGTGCAACACTTAACCCTGTTTTGCCAATGGAAGGTCAGACAGTAGACTTGAGACCTCCTGTGCTGCAGGGTAGGAAGCAGAAAGAGGACTAGATGACTTAGGCTGGTGATGATTCACTGAATACTTCAGCAAACCATTCTTTCTCAAGAGTTGTTACTAATTCTGGTGCCAACTCTTGTTGTAATTCAGTGGATAGCTCAAGTCTGTTCTGCCTCTCAAGCCAGCGTACCATACACTGGTGCACACAGTGGATATGATTTCAGTGGCACTTGAAATGAAATCCAGGCTAGATGTGAAATCAGGGCAGGGACAGTGAATGTCCAAAACTGTGGTGTTCTCATACCAGCTCTCTCTGCTGTATGGTGACCTAACTGTTCTGTGGAGGTGAGCTGATGTAGTTCATCAAGTCCTACGAAGCCAAAGTTCACCTGGAAGTCAGGTGTTCTGACATCCAGCTCCCACTACAGTTCTGTAATGGCTCTTCTGGGAGGTGGTTTATTTAATTTCATTTCCATCAGTGTTGGAATGGGATGACTGCCACTTTGGAGAGAACCTAGAGAGTCCCTCTAAAGACACATCATACCAGGAACAAACTTACCCACTCGTAATTGTTCCTGCATCACACTTTAAAGTTGTCCTAACATTACATATGCCCTATTATGTATAACCTGTATAAATTAGGATCATAGAATCATAGAATGGTTTGGAATTGGAAGGTACCTTAAAGATCATTGAGTTCCAACACTCTGCCATCTGCAGGGAGGCCTCCCACCAGACCAGGTTGCTCAAAACCCCATCCAACCTGGCCTTGAACACTTCCAGGGATAGGGTACCTACAACTTCTCTGGGCAACCTGTTCCAGTGCCTCACCACCCTCACAGGAAAGAATTTCTTCCAAAAATCTAACCTAGACCGCCCCTTTTTCAGTTTAAAACCGTTACCCCTCATCCTATCACTAAGATTGGCCTGTCCAGAACAAGTTTCAAACACTCAAAAAACCTCACAGTTTTTCATTTAATAATCTACCAGAGAAAAAAAAAAATGCCTTTTTTGTTCTTTGACATGAGTAGACTTCTTCTATCCCCAGCACTAGTGGGAAATTTGTCATATTCATCCTTACCACCTAACCTGAATAGCAAGACCTGTCTCCTGGAGTTGCCAGTCTTTCTCCAACCTAGAGCAGAGGTCCAGTTTTAAGATAATGACACTTTCCAAGCACTGCCTGGAGCAGTTTCAGGTAGCAAAAGGTTGGTCAGATGTATGAGAAAAGGATTGGAAAGTTTTTACTGCTTTGAAATAAGGGGGAGAGTTAAGCGGTGAGGTTGGAAGATGAGTGGACATTTCCTTGGCCTTATGGCATCTCTGTAGGCATCCCATCCCACCCCACTCCAAATACAGTGTGTAACTTGGGCCAGCTCTGGTTGGGCAGACTTAACAGGGTTGAGGTAAGTTGACATTCATCTGGCAGAAATAACATACTGACACCAAAGTCAGAGAAGTCCCAGTAGAAGCTGGCCTGCTCTGCAAATTGCCCATAAAATTGAGATTCGTGTCCTTTGATGGCAGTACCTTGTGTTACATTACTTAAAATGATTATAGCTATCAGTACTGTGTTGTTTTCATTTTTAGCTTCTCTCTCCTAGACAATTTTTGTCCCAATTATCACTTTAGTCATGAAATAATTTTAGCTCCAGTTACTATATAATTTGAGCTAATGACATTTATTTGAACAATGGTGATTTTCATCATTACAGCTAATGAAAGTCATGGTGTGTGTGAACAATCACCACTTAGCATTTGTGATTTAAAGCCCCATCCTCTTATGGTGAAAAAAAAATCAAAATCCAAAGCAGTTACAAATGAAGATAATGTGACTCAAAATCATAATTCATAGTTTTTCAATGTACTAAGTGTTCTTAATTAAAGCAGATACGTTTCAATAGAAACTGCTATCTTTGTGCCCAGTGTCTGCTGCTTAGAGAGACTGCTGAGGTTGTGTTTCAGCTGTTTATGAGTTACATTTTTCTTCCCTTTTATTGCAGCTCTTTCTTTTATGCCTTCCTGAATCTGCTGATCAGCGTCTTTGTGGTGTTTATCACATTTATTGCTAGCACTATAGTGAGTGTAGGATTTAACATGTGGTGTGATGCAATTACCGAAAAAGGAAGCATGCCGAATAGGTTAGTATTGAAGAATACATTTTTTTCCTTTTTTTTAATTTTTTTTTTTCCCCATACCTGCCCAAATGACCAGTGCTCTTACAAACCATAGTTATGGCACTCAAGGTGAATGAGGCAGAGAAAGCACTTGTAATGTGGGAATCCAGACTTTTGTCATCTGGAACAAAAGAAAAAAAAGCAAAGCAAACTTTTATTTTGCATTTATTACCCCACAAAGAAAAGTACATTTCCGTGGTGTTTCATGGTCTCTTTAAGAGTGACTATCATATGCAAAAGAAAACCATTAGTTTAAAAAATGTTATTTCCAAATGCGAGCTAAATTTGGAAATGCTCTAAAAATGGGGGTGGGTGTGAGCAGGGCAGGGAACTGGGAGTCAGGACTCCTGGCTTGATGTCCTGGCTCTGCCACTGGCCTGTGATATGACACCAGGCAAGCCACTCATCCTGCCCGTGCCACAACGTCATCCAAAATTTGGTATGAAAATGCTGACCTCACAGTTGTGATACGGATGCCCTGAGAGCCACAGAATGAAAGGTCTTTTGTAAGTCCAACAGAGAGATAGTTGATACTTTATGTTGTACAAAATGTAGAGTTCCCAAAACGTTTGTGTCTACAGCTGTATCCCACAATGATTATGCTCCGGAAACATGGTAAATTGAGGTAGATGTTTTTTCCTATCAAAGAATTAACCATGAAGAGAGAGGAAAAGGTGACATTTTATGTCATATGATATTGAATAAACGTACTACTTAAAGCATACATTTATGTTGCACATTGTCATATGTTGTAAAATGCCATAGTACATGTTCTGTTTAGGGCTGCAACGATTAATCGAATTATTCGAATATTCGGTTAAAAATTCAATTACAAAAACCCATCTAATCGAATATTCGGATAAGAACCCAAGATGACCGACAGCACTGAAAAGGAGAGAGAAGAGGCTACAGAAATCAACCAAGAGATAGAAAGACAACCTCAAAATCCTGGGATTTTTTTCACACCATTAAAAGTCCAAGTTATTTGTAAAATCTGTAGGCAGCCTCTATCTTACCATCAGAGTATCGTCTCCTTGCTGGAGCATCCGAAACAAAAACACCCACACAATCCCTTCTTCTGAGGCTTTTCCTGATGAAGTCAAAAGGTAACGGAGGCTCATGCGCTTTGTTTCATTGAGGGGTGAAGCAACCAACCTGGGGTGATGCCAGACATGCGGGAGGCTTGCGGGTCGTGGGAGAAGAGTATGGGGTATACATATATTGTTTTCATAATAACTATTACAGTTCCACTTGTGGAAGATTGGTGTTATCACTTACAGAATTATACTTTTTTTTTTTTTTAAAGAAAGTAATCACATGCCTCTTTTAGCCTAGTTTTAGAGAAGATTGGCAAGCAACCTTTTTTACTGCAATGGCTTAAATATCTTTTGATAGAACATTCCGTTGTGACTGTTTGAAACATTTAAGATGTTGTTTCATTTTATGTTTGGTTTGCCTGTTCGGAATCTCTGAAGTAATTTTCTTCTTTCCTTCCAAATGTCTTCCTTGGGTAGCTGTGAAGAGTTACAGGATATAGATCTTGAACTGAACTTAGAAAACTCTGCTTTCTACGACCAGTTTGCAATTGCACAGGTAGGTCGGTCGAGGTCATGGTTCTATTCCAGTTCATTTACCATTTGCTCGTTGATCTGGGATTGCTGGAGCTGAACCACCATCCTCTGAAATCAATGGGAATGTTTCCACTGACTTCAGACGGTGCTCTGTCAGGATGATAGTGATGGGCATACTTGCATTTTAAATTCAAAATGGATGGGTTTGAATGTGGGCATGACAGAACCAGAGCTGATACTGACGTGGTTACTCACGGTGGAAAATTTATTGTTTCTCCAAAGGATGAGCTGTGCAAAGGTTGCAACACTCTGGTGTCCTGGAGCCTTTCATTGCTGCTCAGAGTAATGTCTGACATGCACCAGATCATGGGGCTGTTCATTTCCATCAGTTTGCCTGAAACCTTTTAAATAGCAGAATATTGAAAATAATTAAAGATCTCTTTCACTTAGATAGGATTGTTTTCTGATTAATCTTTGAGAATTAGAAATCTAAGGTTATCAGACCTTTCTATTGAATATGGAAGCTCTAAATCAACATTCAAAGTCAGTGAACTCCAGGATTCAAGAACTTGTACACGTGAGCACATGGTGGTGGCTGCAAGGAGGATAATCTTGTCCATGCAGGGCTGCACCCATACACATGGCTTTTATGTTGTCCCACATGAGAAGAGGCATTAGTTTGCCTGGGGCTCTCCTGGAAAATAAATGCGCCCCTTGGACACCAGCTAATTTTGTGTCACTTTGCCAGAACTGGAATAGAGACACCCAGCTCAGGCATACCTTCATGTAGGATAGAAATATGTCATAGAAGTGACTGCTCTATATCATGCAAGCCCTAGGCCAGGCTGTATTTTGTAGCAGGATTTGCCATTAACTCCTAATCTTCCATGTAGAGGGTAGTGGAATCAAACCTGGTGCCTGTTTACAGCTTTGAGTTTGTGGCAACTGAATGTCCATGTGCCCTCAGAGGGAGAGTCTGGAATCTCTGTGCAGGAGAAGGCGTTTCTCTGACAGAGAGAGAGAGGGAGGAGAGTTGACATATCACAGCGCAGTAGCTCCCCACACTGAGCACACAGTAGTGTCAAAGCAAATCCTAATTGTGAATGTTTGAAGAAAGGACCAAGTAGGGAACAAAATGATGCATTTTTCTGGTATCTGGGGTGTGGTAACCAGAGCTGGATAAAGTCATGAGAGTGGGTCTGTCTATGAAAGCCAAAAAATTCCTTTGAAACATTAGAAAGAAGAACCAAAGAGTAGACTAGACTTAATGGGCTAAAGAAATAAATTCCTTATAAGTGTAATAATTTCCTACAGTAGGCTTTACTTAGAAGCAGTTACCTGAAGGGAAATACCAAGATTTCTGACAATTCAAGAAGTACAAATACAGGCTCTGGATAAAATCTGGAAGGGAAGAACAAGCAGCTCAATTAAAGCTTTGGACATTTGGCACATGTAGATGTGCATGTACAAACACACAGACCCCAGACCCTATGTCTGTCCCTTTTCCTCCATTCAGATGCTTCCAACACATCAGAACGTCTCTGTCAGTCTCACTCAATTTCTCTAAATCCATGTAGATTCTTTCACATCAAATATGTTGAGAAGCCCGCAGCAGTAGCAGCTATCTGAATGCCTTTAAGATAACATTTCATTAATGAAATAGTGCTTAAGAAATGAATGCCAAGCTTCCAGTTCTTTAGATATGGTCATATAAACCCAAATTAGCACCTCTTATTTCCAAAGGTTGTAGAATATCTCAAAAGTACTCTTTGCCAGTGAACTGAGGTAATTGTAAGTATGGGCAGAAATGCTGAAGAGAATTTCCAAAGTGCACAGGATATACAGGAACATAAACTCCCTTTAAAAAATTGTAGTCCTCACTTACCTAAACTGGCTATTAGAGTGAACAGCTGTACTACTGCCTGAAAGTGTTTAAATTGTTTTGGTTTGTTTTGGTTTTTTTTTTTAATTGAAAACGCAATACGTCAAAACTGAAACAGAGGGACTCAATTAATGTCCCTTTGCTAAAGGCATCATAGAATTAAAATGGAATTTCTGCCAGAAAGTCTTCCTACAAATGAGTGTCCTCTGAGATGGGGAGGCCACCATTCAAGTATCTGTATGAATCAAAGTGTAATTATTTCTACAAAGTTAAACAAGAGAGACTGGCAAGTTAGTGATGGAACCCATTGCAGATCCAAGGCTTTAAGCCTCTGTATCTCATGCCAGGTATAAATGAACCATCCAAAAACCATTAGGGTGGGTTTATCTTGCTCTCTGTGTTCATGCTAATGTGAACCAGTTGCCTCAGAGTGTAACAGTTCAATTGGTAAGATTTTATCAACCGTATTTTCAATAGAAATTTGATCTTAAAATTTGTACTTCTCAAGGGGTAGTGGGAGGCCCAAAGGACTTGGGAAGAAACTTTTCCAGAGTTTCTTAAAACATATTGCAGTGCTAAAGTGACAAAAGTGAAATAATCCCAAGAATTTTGGGCCAGCTAGAATGTCAGATAGAGGAAGTTTAGTGGATGCACCCGGATTACACAGATTTCTTTTTTTCATTATTGTACGTAGTGCATTTTTCCTTCATTTTTACCTGTACATAATGAGTTTTTCCTTTTAATCTAGGAATATCTTAACATATTTGAGGAACACTGGGGCCAGGAGTTTACTTGGTGTGACGTCATGGGTTTTGGTCCAGCTGAGATGTTGATGTTTACCTGCACAGTTGACTTTGTTCTTACAATACAGTACTGACCTCTTTATCATTTCTTTATTTCTTTTCTCCTCTAGTTTGGTCTCTGGGCTGCCTGGCTGACTTGGCTGGGAATTACTATTCTGGCTTTCCTGAAGGTTTATCACAACTACAGACAGGAGGACCTGCTAGATAGCCTCATCCATGAGAAGGAGCTGTTGTTAGGAAGATCTTTGTCACGAAACTCTTTGCAAGATGAGAAAAGTGGCATGATCTAAAGTGTAAGCCAATTTTCAGGGCAGGTTCTAGATTTTATTATTCAGTAGTGTGAGCTGCAGTCAAGTCAGGGTATTGAGTGTGTGAGATCTTTTTGTTCCTGAAAGGAGATGCACTTGTGAATTGTCCACTTCCTCCATGAGAAATTGTTGGCATAAATACTTTTATTCGGATACAGAGAATGAATGGCCCCATGTGCCATTGGCACAACAAACTTCCTGTCCTGTGCAGGCACAATCTGTAACCTGCTCTTGCCAGTGGAGCTCCTACATGCTATCACCTGCTTTTGGGGAAGGGGACCATTTTTGAGGACTCTGCTGGCAAGACTCGGCTACAGAGTCAAGGCTATTTTTTCAAACTGTTCCTCAACAAGAATTGTAACTGGGGCTGGGTCCAGTCACTCCTCTTCCCCTCTCCTTCCTTTTTCTAGTAAAGTTGCCCCTGTTTTCACTTTATTCTGGGTAATTGCAGCTCTGATCCAGGTAAAGACTCTTGCTGTCTATGCTTTTGCTATGTGTGGACACAGTGCTGACAAACCAGTTGCTCCTGCTCTGATTTTGAGTTCATTTAAAACATAGAGACCTGTGTTCCAGACTTGATATTTAATACTGGGCAGTGTTAATGAATTTTGTGAAACCACTAGATTATTACATTATCCATCAAAAGTTATTATTTGGAAGGATGGTGGAGAATTTTTGTGGCTTTATTTCTTTTTAGACTTTGGCATGGCCAATGTTTATTATGACCTGAAGTATAGTGTAGCTAGCAATTGCTGAAGCTCGCATTCTAAGAAATTAGGCTGAATAGATAGTATTAATGCTTGTACATTTATAAATGTAACTTGGTCCCTAACATTGTATACTATTCAGTTTTGAGTATTAGAATTTACTTGTGATATTTATTTCATATAGGGTATGTAAAATTATTGTAAACATTTGCATTGTAGGTATCTCTATATATCTATAAACACAGCAGGGAACTCGAACAGCTGAGTTATTTTATTGGTAGTTCAGTGTTGAAAGGGTCCGTACTCCCCACTCGGGGGCGGGAGTTCCAAGGCTATGAATTTTGCTGTGGAAAGGGAGAACTGTTGTTTTCATAAAGCTCACTAGTGACTTTGCTGTCACGTTCAGTTTTGCTTGGCTAGTGCTTCATCAAGTAAGGTGGAGTGTTAAGACGATCGGATCTGCTAATTAAGGAGAGTCACTCGGATGATTGTGGGATTTACATGGCAGAGAAGTAAAGTTGTGCTACGATTAAGCAGCTATCCCTGGGTGTACATTGCACAGAAGACCCCAATTCAGCAGAAAACTTAATCAAGCAGTTAAATTTAGGTTGAAGAGGAGTTTTTGTGATTACACAGACACTGCCTGTGGCAGCTGTTTTTGCATTGCGACTTGAATTATTGCAACATGAATGCCAACCCATCATATCTATGTTGCCTGGTAAATAAGAAGGTTGGGGGAGGAAGACAGCAGGCTTCAGAGTCCAAGCCTGGGGCTGGCACAACCATATTGTTGTCTTCTGGGGACAATCTGGTGCTTGCAGTAAAGTACCTGCTTTGAAACATTTGGTTGAAACAGAATTTGAAGTCATAACAAATCCCTGAATTTGTAAGCATTTAGGGCATAAAATCTAACATTTTCATTTAACAGCCAAATTCTCAAAGGTTTAGGGAAAAAGCCCTCCATGGGCCGTGGGCAGTGAGCTGGTCCTGTGAACATCATTTATAGACCCAGCTGGCCACAGCTATCAGTAGAGAGATCATGCTGTTCGGTGTGTTTTCTGCCCACAAGGGAATGCAATTCCTTTGGAAATATTACAGTGGTGGCTTTGTCGTAGTTGTGGATTGACACCAGAGGAGGAGCTCCTGAAGAGGGCATCAAAGATCAAGGTAGTTAATACCAATTTAAAATTCAGAGTTCAGGACTGTTGGAGTGCCTTTTTTTATTCATTTGGTCTAATAAAAGATAAACCCTTGC
>VZTM01033345.1:210072-236180 GCA_013400555.1 Jacana jacana
TTGACTTTCCTCTTCATACCCTGAAGAAGCGCTTGAGTCCTGAAGCTAGCCTGCTTCCTATGTTTCCCCAGTTGCTGCTCCAACTGTAAAAAGCACTACTGCTCCTTCCAGTCACACTTGGAATTTAAGATTCAGCAGAGATATCTCCTCCCACAGATTACTTCAGTGCATGCCTTACTCTTCACATGGAACCATGCTGCTGCTGCTTTGTATAATATATATAATCTGTGTGCCAAATCAGGCTTAGGCTGAAGTAACATATGGGTTGTGAGCACCATTCCTGGTCTTGCCTGGGGCTTTGAAGAATCAGGAGGCAGAAGGCAGCAAGATAGCAAGTGTCTCCTTCTCCTACCTTGCTCTAAGATACCAGGGCTCAAGCCTTGTCTCTGGTTCTGAGGTGGAACGTGCTGCTGCTCGTTCGTGAGGTTGTCTGGAGTGGATACTCTCTTCTACTTCTCTTTTCTCCTGTCTCAGGGTCTTTTCCTCCTTTCCACTCCCATGAGAAGCAGCAAGCACTAGTCCCTGTGTTCCTACACTTGTTGACTTTTGCCGTTAGTATTTTCACTAGCGTTTGTCAGTCCGTCTCCCTGACACTTGTCTTCATTGTTCTGCAACAAAAAGTGGGAGGTTGGAGTAGTTGTGAGGTTGCCTTAACTTTATAACACTGCCTTTTTCTTACTTAGTTGTAGGATCTGGGCAATGATACATAGGTTATAATATCCAGAGGTGGATGTGGGTGTGATGTGAGAAGAGTAGGAAAGCACTGACCAATGCACAAATTCTGAAGGGCTGAGATGGGTTTCTAATGGAGGTTTGCAGATGTTTTAACTTCTCCCCTACGTCTGAGTAATGTCCTGATATTAGCCTGTATTAGTCCTGTTAGGATCAGCATCACATTTCCTTTCAAGGCCTTCCCTCATCACCACAGAACACTTTTGAATTGATCTATGTAGTGTTGAGGACGGAAGAACTACTGAAAGGAAAAGGAGCACACACTTTGCAGCTATATTGCGTGAGCAAGGGGTACTTTTCCCCTGATTCAGGAATTCTGCATCATGAACTCCTAAATGACCAGTGATCCTGGCATGAATATGCTCTTGTTATTAATTCATTTAAAATACCGACATACAGATGACGAACACAACATATTTTGATAGGAGTGTCAATCCTAGGGTTGTGAACCATACTCTTCTGCAACACAGTGTAGTATTTTGGCCAAAAAAAGCCAGCATGTCTTTCTGTAAAGTCATTTATTTACCGTTAGAAAAGATAAGTTGTTTGTCAAAAAACAACTAAGCGTAAAAAAAAATGCATTTAAAATACAGTTGTTTAGCGGCAGGATTTTAGATGTGTGAATTCATTCGAAAACTTATTTATTGTCTCAGTGGCTGAAGAAGCTCAAGCAGATCTTTGGTGCAGCAAGTTACTGTGTAGTTCTTGAGGGACAGAGGGGCTAAACTGATTTAGTATGTCTGACAATCTAACCCACCTAACCTTTTGTAATTAAAGTAACCTGAAAACTCACCTTAATAAAACATGCACTTGTACTGCAGTTTCTTCTAAATCCCCAATGTAAATAGAGGGTTAGAAAGCGCTAGGCTGTTTCATCGCCTATCTTCTCCAAAGCCCCTCATCTCAAACACATTGCATGTAAAATCACTTTCACTACTTACATCATAAATTTAACAAAATTCCAGACAGTCATTTATACTGACAAGATTTACAGTACTTTGCGACAAGCCACGGTGGATTTTGACAAAACTTCTGTCTTTTCTTCTCAATCGTTGGGTGTGAACATCCTTGAGCTAATGGGAATCCTGTCCATATCCAGAGCCTAAATTTGTGCTTCAGACCATTTCCTTTGCTGATGGAAACAGCCCTTTTTTTTTTTTTTTTATCTCATTGGAATGTTTGTTTTCGAGACCACGAATGTCCTTTCCTTATGCCTAGACAATCTGGGAAGAGAGGCAGGTTTTGCCTGCCTGGTTTCCACACCTGCACTCAGTGAGAAAACGCACATCTAGCGTCATGAGCACTGAAACTGTTGTAGAAATACTTCTGTTCATGGCCCTAATGCCTTGAAGCAGTGCATGTTTCTATTTTTGTCCTCCATAAGAAAATAGGAAAACTAACCTGACCTGCATTTTAATATTCACAGATACAGACCTCAAAGTTTTAAGGTTTTTTTGAAATGGCAAAATTCTTCTCAGTAGGTCATGAAGCTCAGAACTGCGTAAGAGACAGCACTTTGATGTCCTGCTGATATAGAAAGAAAAAAAACAACAAACCCAACAGTGCACTCTCTCAGAAAACATTTGTTTCTGAGAGGTTAGACAGCAATTTCCTTATCATATGGCTTATTTCAATGCAGGCATGTAATTGATTGCATCTTTCCATTGTTGTTGGGAAGAGTATTTACATAGAAATGCTTTCTCTTTAGCCTCTTTTGTCCATGCCAAAGAGTGTAATTGAACTGCTATTGCAAACATAGATTAAATTGAATGTATTCACCCTAGTGCTTAAACCTTTCTACCTCTCATAGCTGCTATAACTGCATGAACTGTTATTGCAGACAATAGCCAGAAGAACTGAATCCAGGTGAAAGTCTAAATCCTATCTTCATAGATATCTAAAATATTTAAGATTTAACTCTTACTAGCTTCCTGTCAGATTCTCCTTCCTTAAAAACGGGCATAGGCACCCAGGAAGGGCTGTGTGAATACCCGTTTTGATTAGTCAAATAATGGTTTTATTTTGTTTTGGGTTGTTGTTTTTTTTCCCCAACTTTTTTTTCCTCACCAAGACAAAAAGCCAGCAACTGTGATTTGTTAAACATGGAAGGTTCTATGATTCTGTGATACGTTACCTGAAAATCTGCATTTCACAAGGGTGGCAGAAAGCTATGAGCTACTTGGTAAAAAGTCTGTTATGGTCCTTCACAAGCCTCCATCTCCATGGGAAATGCTTCCACCATGGTGTTATCCTGGATCCCCCTCGAATCCTCCTGCTGGAGCTTTCCTACATGTTTTGAAATTCCTAAGAAACAGTGTTTTAGCTGGTGGTGTTGGTGTTTATCAAGGAGAAAAAGTACTTGGCAGGAAGTGCTGCTCACTGAGTTATTTAAATATGTTGGAAATCCAGTTTGAGAAGTTTTTGTTCCCCCTTTCCATTTGACTATGTTGTAAAGTGAGGGCTGAGACAACCTGCCAGAGGTGGGAATGGAGAGTCATCTTTGCTGTTGACCTCCTGGGTAAAAAGTTGTGTGACAAAACTACTCTTTATCTACTTTATTGTCCCCTTGTTTCCCCCCAGACTTTAGCAAGTTTGACTCCAGTTTGCATACAGATTCTGAAGAGTAGTTATGAATGTGAGAAAAATTGCAGTTCCTATGGCAAATTTTACCTTTGGTCAAAAATTAAGACAAACTGTGGCAGATTTCACCTGTTCTCACTTGGGCTCATCAAACCCTTCCCTTTACACAAGCCAGGCCTGATTTCAGTGACATATTACTCTAGGAGGTTCCCAAGGCTGGTGCCAGCAGTCCCTCAAGGAACCTGGTGGAGTTAGATGAGTGCTATGTTAAACCATAGACTTTAAGGCAGGGAAATGTGTGAAAGTTGTCTGTTGTGGTGTCCCACATAACACAGTCCAGAGCTCCTCCCCTACTCACTCGTGCAGCAAAGGGAATTATTTTTCCCTGATAACACTGCGAAGCTGAAGAGTTTGTATCTGAAATACAGCACATCCCCTAGCAGCACACTGGAACTTGATTTCGCCAGTTAACCCTTTCCAATTTCTAGGCTGCTGCAACCGTTTTAACCACTGTTGTTAAAACAGTGTTCAACACTTGCTGTCAAAAAAGGTGCTATCAGTGCCCTTGTTAAACCACAGTCTTCTGGAGCTGCAAGCAAATGATGTCTGGAAGCTCCGTGCTGAACAGCATCCTTCCAGGGGGAGGACCACTGCATTGCAGTCCACAGCCAGTGCAGACTGATGGCATCAGAGCAATTCTAATCAAACACTCTCTGAATAAAACTATTTTTCAGCTCAAACTACACAACTGAGAAATCAAGCGATTGTGATCTGAAGGACACTCCTAATATTGCTATTTTTCAGCCCAAACTACACAATTGACAAATCAAGCAATTGTGATCAGAAAGACACTCCTAAGAGGTTTTTGAATGTTTATAAACAAATCAAAACAACTAAAAAAGTTGACTGACATCTCCTTCCCCTGGGTTATTTCACCTCCACAAACATTCCTGCAAACTTCACGAAGGGTTTTATTGCCATCAAGCTGATCAAGCCTTATTTTTGACATCTCTTCCTACTGGGGACCAGGACTGATGAGGGGGACAGGAGGGTGCCATAAGTCAGAGTAGAAATAGGGAGTGAAGAGACAAATTAGTACATGCGAGGGAGGGACCCAGTGTGGCAGTACCAGCAACTGGCAGCTCTGACAGCAATTTCAGCCCCAACCTGCTTCTGTGGCTTTACAAACAGCAGAGCATCTCCTTGAAGCATGTGTTTGCCTTAACTCAGCTCTGGAGAGAGTTCCCCATGTCAGCTGCATGAACACCTATTGTAAAGGTGTTGGCATTGCCACCAAGGCTGGAGATGCTGCTTGGAAAACCTCTTTGTTTTCCACGTTGGCAGATCTAGATGCCCTGCAGCTGGCCTGTTGTCCTATGGCTTGTGTAGGGAAGGAAATGTTGTTCCCAAATCTCGGTAGGCTTGTGTTTTTGAAAGGAGCTCATTAACACTCATAGATTTAAATGGTTTATGGTTTTGTGTGGTACCGCCTGCAAAGATCTGAAGTTGATCTTTCTTGCTTCTAAGCCAAGTGCAGAGCCTGAAAGCATTTCAGCCTCTCTGAAATGTGTGTCCTGTGACTTATGTATTTGTGAGCTACTGTCTCTATGTATAGCCACGTGGGAAAAAGCTTTATATGAGTCTAGATGAACCACTCTGTCATGCTGCTAAAGAGGTTCCCCGCATTGTGGGTATTTGGGGACAAAACTGAACATTTTTTCAGAATTTGTTTGACCACTGAAGGCAGTAGAAGGGCAGATGCTTCACTGGTGTCTATAGCTTAGCTTTGTGAGCCACGCTGGAGCCATGCTGGAGCCACGCCAGTCCACACAAGTTAAGGGTAGAGCCCGGTCTGTTTTGAATATTCTCTCTTTTGATTTGTATGGTCTTCTGCAGTGTAACGACTGCTGATTTGGGGCTTTAATTGCATGCCTTTGACAGAATAGGAGTGAGGTTTATTATTGTTTTGATAAACAATATAATGCTTTTTACTAGCATTTTAATATGGCCCTTTGTAAACACCTAGCAAATAAAACTTTGGAGTCTGATCCTTCTGCTAATGGAGTCACCAACAAAGTTTTTATTGACTTTATTAGGAGTTGGACTCAGTTCAGTATAAGTCATACACTCTAGTGATCCTGAAAATGAGTTAATGTGTTTTATATATTGATGCTTTTTGCTGGGCAGTGCATTGGCTTTTTATGATTTGGTGATATATATTAATAAATTATTTGAAAAGTCAATATTTCTGTGCCTGTTTTTTGAAGGTGAATTTAAATCGTTACAATTGCTCTTGAAATCAGCGGTGGCGCCCTAGTTTGTGTACTCATTCCCCAGCTTCTCCACACCACAGCTTCTATAGTCATGGATACAGGCAACCATGCTAAATGGCCAGAGCCCTTTTGGGACCATCTTCCAGCAGTGAACCCTCATGCTATAGGAGGAAGGGAGAAGATACTCCCATGTCATCATGAAGCTGAAAGGCAGATGTTAACACACATAATGAGGGACCACAGGCAGCGTGGGTGAGTTCATTTGCTAAATGCCAACTGGTTAATTTTCCTCATGTAGCATCAGCCTTTCTCATAAGGCGTGGGCCTAAAGGTTCCCAATGGCTATCTTGGAGCAAGGAATTAATAAGAAACAAGTCCACACTATTATCTTAGGGGTTCCTGGGTTATTCCTTTAGGACAGTTAGTAATATCCTTTTCCAGTCACATGTTGCCAGACCTTCTCTTTGTTTCTAAGTGGCAAAAGGCAGAAATGACAATTAAAATTGCTGCTATGGGCTTCTCCTGCTCCATTAACTTGTTTCCAGTCTTGCAGGGTTGGGGAGGTGAAGGCAGGGACTGCTGTCTTTGGGGCTGCCTTTTACCGGCGTTAATGTCGAGTGCATTAAAAAGTTAATCCGAAAAAAAAACAACAAACTAGTGTCATCTCTGTGTGTCCTTTGCTATCTCCTTTAATAGCATGGATATGGCTATGCCTGCTCATGCAATCAGGTGCTGTTGACGAGGTGAGGCTATCTGAAGAGGCTGTTGGCAGCTAGCCTCCGTTCCTGCCACAGGAATGTACTGAACATTGTCAAAACCAACAGGGTTTTGATATGAATAGGGTACCAGTATAGGTTGGGAAATGACCTGTTGGAGAGTAGCGTAGGGGAAAGGGACCTGGGGATCCTGGTGGACAGCAGGATGACCATGAGCCAGCACTGTGCCCTCATGGCCAAGAAGGCCAATGGCATCTTGGGTTGTATTAGAAGGGGGGTGGTTAATAGGTTGCGAGAGGTTCTCCTCCCCCTCTACTCTGCCCTGGTGAGACCCCATCTGGAATATTGTGTCCAGTTCTGGGCCCCTCAGTTCAAGAAGGACAGAGAACTGCTTGAGAGAGTCCAGGGCAGGGCTACCAAGATGATTAAGGGAGTGGAGCATCTCCCATATGAGGAAAGGCTGAGGGAGTTGGGTCTCTTTAGCCTGGAGGAGACTGAGGGGTGACCTTATTAAGGTTTATAAATATGGAAAGGGTGAGTGTCAGGAGGATGGAGCCAGGCTCTTCTCAGTAACATCCAGTGATAGGACAAGGGGTAATGGCTGCAAGCTGGAACATAGGAAATTCCAGTTAAATATTAGGAAAAATTTCTTCACAGTGAGGGTGAGGGAACACTGGAAGGGGCTGCCCAGGGAGGTTGTGGAGTCTCCTTCTCTGGAGACATTCAAAACTCGCCTGGACATGTTCCTGTGTGACCTGCTCTAGGTGTTCCTGCTCTGGCAGGGGGATTGGACTAGATGATCTTTCAAGATCACTTCCAATCCCTGAGATTCTGTGATTCTGGGAAATGAGCTTCCATCTGAGAAGGAAATAAAACAGTTGAGTCCAGAGCAAAGTTGTGCAGGCCCAGGAGTTGGGATTTTTGTTCCTCTTCCCTATCTTACCATTGATCTGCTTCATTGTCTTTCTCAGCCTAGGTTTTGTCAACTGCAAAATGCTACCACTCTCCCAGGGACGGATTCTAGCTTTTATTTATTTCAAATGTCCTGGTTTTGCAGCAAATTGGTTTTGGCTTTCTGCAGCCTGGTGCATTTCTGACTGACTGCAGTAAAACATCCTGACCCTGGAGGTCTTGGCAAGGCCACGGCAAGATCTAAACAGACAACTCAAGTGCTGCCTTTGCCCATGTCCAAAACTGCCCCAATCAGAGCCTGGGCAGAAGCCAAGAATAGTTGTTCCTCGGCTTAATTTCCCTGATAGTCCAGATGTGATAGCTGTTCTTGCTGGGTCCCAGCTGGTAAAATGTGGCTGTCTTCCTTTTAAAGCAGACTCCGGGGAAAGGTGGTCTCCTGAGATGTGCAGGGAGGTAAGCACACGAATGGGTTTCAAATTGGTTCTGTGTCTTCCCTCACAGTCCTAAGAGGAATTCTTGTTTTACCTGAACCCTTTGACCTGTGTTAAAGTTACGGAAACCAGGTTGCCAACATACTGGAAGGGTTCACTCTATTGCTCTCGCTCTTGAGATTGCTCTGTTCTTGTCAGATCAGGCTTTGCTTTCTTGTTGCAATGTGTTGTGACTCCCAGTGAGGGAGCCATCCTTTCAGAAAAGGCTTCTGTTTTGAAATGCTATATGGAGGGAGGATGTGTCATCCCAGAGCCAGAAAAACACTGATTTGCCAAAGAGTTTCAACATGAACACTGCAAAGAACATAAACATTAAAAAACCATGAAAACAGAAGTTGTAATCACCTCTTTGCCCCTCACGTATACTAATCCAAACCTTTTCATCAGAGGGTCACCAGTGCACAAGTTTAAAACTTTTCCTATTTATTACCTATAGAGCAGGGCTGAGAGAGGGGAGAAGGAAGGGAAGCAGAGGTGAAACTTACCCTCCGAGCTGGGGTACACGAGTGATTTGCACAAATAGCCCCCTGAGCTAAACACTCCTCCTGCAGCAACCTCTTCATCCAGTTACTGTGGCCTTTGACATCTTAGGAGGAGCAGGAGAATAGCCACTGAAGTCCCTTCCATTTTTCCATCTTCTCTGCAGCATTATCTCGTTTTCCCTCCTTTTTCCTTTTCTTCAGCTCTTACAGGTTCTAGTGTCAATCTTATCATACCTGAGCACACACCAGGTGCTACTTGACAAGAATCTAAGCCCTAAAAAGCTGATTGTGCCAGTTTTGTTTAGGGAGAAAACGTAGTTGAAGCTCATAAGCCTGTACTCACTTGTTCTCCTCTCCTCAGACACCCAGAGCACAGTTCCATGTTTATTGTGAGATCTCCGTGAAGAGGATTCCCTTCAGAGAGGTGCATACTGTGATGGGACAATGGAGGGGTGCAGGGGCTCTGCCTCCCACACCTTCATAAACAGGTCGTATTACCATTATACAAGGCCTTGAACACCCAGGAATAAATGCATAACCTCTGGCTGAATGCAAGCACTGTCATAAATCCTGTAAGCTCAGCTCGTGGAGTTTATGGACTGAATCAAACCCAGAGGATTAAACTACTGATTTGATAATTAACCTGGCATTCGATGCTGGTATTTATTATGTTAGGCAAACAAACTATTTACTGCTTAAATGAGTTTTCATGGGTTTCTTTCACACCTGGGAGTCAAGTGAAACATTAAGAAACAGCTTTTGCCTATGGAGGAAAAGAATGGATGAAGGGAAACAAGAAAGTCATTTGCCAAGATTTTACTAATAATAATTTCAGGTGTATAAATATAGCAGCTTGCCAAGCCTTTGGCCACCAGAGCAGTGTTTGTGCAATAGCTCAGCTTTATTTTAACATTTGCAGAGTAGCTCTTAGGAGACTTGAGGAGAAAGATAGTTTGACAATGTGAAAAAAAGAAAAAAAAAGAAAAAAAAAAAGAAGACTCAAAAAACCCAGACAATGCACAACAGGGGTGATTTTCTTGCTCTTTGAGGTGGATGCTCACACGTTCCCTGCCTGTGAATGGAGCAGACGAGGAGGTTTGCACTGCCACATGGTGGTTAGCAGTGCTCTGAGATGTCTGTCAGGCTGGAGGCCATGGCTACTGCCTCATAAACCAAGTCCAGCATTTCTGAGCAACGTGTCTTATCTGAAGAAAGAAGATAACAAGTCGAGATTGAAATTCCTCCAGGACTTTGACATCTTGCTTCATGCTGGTGTAGTAGAGACTCACAGCAAGGATCAGCACTGCACAAAATGAGAGCCACAGGAGCACAGGCAATCCAGATGATGACCTGTCATCTACTGAATGGTGACGAGGAGAAAAGAAAAAAGCAGCATTATCTTAGTGTCATCTTAAACACTTCCCTTCCCAAATTTGACCTCCTGCTGATGCCTTTGTCCCAGTTTTCTGGGAACAGCAGGGTACATGGGGCTCTGGTTGTGAGTACTTCCATAGGCATCAGCTAAGTGATGGTGAGCCACACCTCCCGATGAAGGGTGGTGAGTATAAAAGACCTCATCTAATGGAGCATTTAAAGAGTTTAATTATATACAGTAGGAACAGGATTACCATAACTAATGCGTGATCTCAAATTTCCCTCCAGCAATTATTTTTTTATATCTTTAAGTTAAATGTTAGGTTAAATACTAGGACAATATTAAGATACCTCATCTAATTATTTAATGCTCATCTTCCATAAAAAGAGAAGATCTAGATTTCTGTCCTTTTCACTGGTAACTCAGCTTGTTTGGGGGTCCTGCTAATTACAGTAAGAACCGCGATGCGGTTCCATTAGCCAAGAGGCTTATTTAGAAAACTGTGGCAGGTTTAACCTCTCTCTAAGTGATAGGTGTTCTAATTACACCAGAACATACTCAACACTCCCTCTTCAGCAGAAGGACACCGTTAAACTTGGTGGGTTTTTTTGCCTTTGAGATATAGTTCAAGGATGCTTAAAGTGCCACAGGTTGGGCACAGTAGATATATGGAAATCAATGGGCTACTTATAACTTGCCGACATCTGTGCCCCAGCCCTTGCATGTGTGTGCCCATCCATGGGCCCCAGGGATCCAGTTTGGTTCAGATCTGGGTGCTCGGTTTGACAGCATGGTCACTGCACAGTCAACAGCATCATTTTATAAAGCACTTTAAAGTATTAAACATGCAGTATGAAGCCAAATTCATGCCTGAATAAAAACACATGCAGCTATTTTCCTCCCTCATGCACGTGATCAATAAGGAGATAAAAATGTGGTGTGTATTATTATGGGTAAAGGGCCAATATTATCTGTAACATATTTAAATTAGCTTCTACTACGAGCCCTGGAATACACAGCAGTCAATTAAACTGTCATACAGATGTACAGAGAGGAAGGCAAAAGTCATAAAACCAAGCAGGAAACACATAATAATGTATCAAAAAGTGTATGGGGAAAAGGTAAAATGTTAATAGGCAGTTATTTTATAGCTAACCAGAAACCAAATCAATGTCCCATAATAGATCTCAGTGAATTATTTGCAGCAAACAATTTACTCATTTGAATTTAGCCCCTCTTTCTGTTTGCAAATTATCCATGATCAGACTTCAAATTTTATAAATTTGTTTATTTGGCAGTTTTCTATGAATGGTTTCTTGGAAGGTATTTAGCCAAGGAATTGCTCCCCCCTTTCTGCTTTTGCAGAAATTTATGATCTGGAAGTTGGTATTTCTCTTGTGTGACCTCCCACACCACAAGACACAGTTCTCGACTGAGTGACTACCTGCCTTTCAGAGCATGGAGCTTGGCAGAGGAGCATACCTGGTGATAGTGACACTTCTGTGAAAGCTAAACAGCTTTTCACACCAGCCCTTTTCTATGAAGTGCTTATAACCTCTTGCAATCTTGCAAAGGTTACTTTCTATGTGAAAATTCTGAGCGATCTCAAAGGCCAACTTGGCCTTTTCTTATATCCTCTCAATTAGGGAGTATGTTCAGTCCAGGAACAGGGTAAAAATAATGTGGAAGAATAATCCTACCCACAAAACAGTGATGAGCTATGATCACAAAAGCACATCACTACAGTTATGTACTTAAGTGTAAGTTTGCTCTATTCTCACTTACAAACAGACCATTCATGCTTAAATTTATTAGTTGAACTGTTTGTTGGAACAAACAATCAGCTGTAGCCATGTGCCCAGCCTAAGAAAAAAAAGGCATCTCATCCGAGAAAAGCACTGGACTGGGATACAGGATATTTTGGTTCAGTTCCTGCCTTGGGCACACATTTCCACTGTCACCTGAGGGATATTTGGTCTTTCCTTTTCCACCTGGCTCTTTCCTGCCTATGCTAACCTTCTTCCTATCCCAATAACCACCTTAGCTGATAATGCCATTGGCATGAGCATACAACCCCCTTCCTGGACAATAGTAGCAGTGGGGGGTGTAGGGACATTTGCTTCCTTTTGGCCTCTAAACACACAGGCACTGTCTGCGTGTGTATATATTTACCCCTCTCCCCTTACTGCCTGGCACACAGCAGGGGCTGGATATTGCTTAGAGCCTCTAGAAATGATCACCATCATAAGAACTCCCAGATACACACATTCGCTTCAGGGTCTGTGGGGCTGGCTGGCCTCAAACGTCTTTGCAAACAAAAAAGAGAAAAAACAGATTATTTTTATTATTTCTACCCTGCTGCCAGCATATAAATGAATTGTCTTTTCTCCACATCTGAAAGTCAGCAGGGAGAACTATTGTTTCGCTTGGGGTGCTTTCCCTGCATATCTTAGTGAAAAACCCATACCTATTCTATTGCTATAAAATATATTAATTATATTTAAATTAAAAATAGCTTCGGGGATTTCATTTTTGTTTCCACTGTTTGTCTTACTGGATGTCTTATTTAAAACCCTGCACCAGACCTCGTCAACACCTTGTACTTTATACGCTGAGAAGAAAAAGCAACAACCACTGACAGTATGAAATGCTTTGTAGAGGGAGGCTGGATTTGCACAGAGCATCCCAGCAGCCACAAAGCAAACTCGGGTTAGTGCCATGGATGGCTCACAGTGATAATGCGAAACTTTGACTTACCCACCATGTAGTCACAGCAGGAAATGACTAGAAAACAGAAAGAAAATGTCCTTACATGCCTGGAAAGGCCTCTTTGCAGCAGATAAATAAGAAAGCAAGCCCCAAGCGGTGTCTCTGAAATTGCCTGTTCCCTTACAGAGGCTGGGCTACCTCTTACCCTGCTTTTGTCTGCACAGATTTATGCCAGATGGGGATCTACCCACTCCATGCAAATATGCAGTTGTAGGTTTGCTTCAGAACAGTGAGAAAAAGATTTTGTTTGGGGGATTTCAGATGCAAAGATTGCTGCTGTTGCAGGGAGGTCGGGAGCCAGCTCTTGCAAAAAAAGACCTCCCTCTTCCATATGATTTCTAGAAGGGAAAGGAGATAGACTGGCAAACTGAGAGAATGAAAGTGAAGAAAACAAAGCCCACTGACAGATGAAGCTTTCATCCAACCCTATCCTGGAACTACCTCTTCTTGGCAGCCAGGAGCAGCCAGGACTCAGATGCAATCCAGGAGAAGGAGGACAGAGAATGGGAAAATTCAGTGGTGCCAGCAACCTTCATCTTACCATCCTCTACATTAATAACATTGCATGGGCAAACAACAAATTGTCTAAATTACAGGCTGTTTGCTACACAGAATGCTAATTATGAGTTGGGACATTCCTCATGTCTTCATGGAAAAGACTCCGAGTCTTCTTGGAGGCTGAGGAGAAACCTTATTAATACTTGTAAGCATCTGAAGGGTGGATTGAAGGAGGATGGAACCAGACTCTCTTCAGTGGTTCCCAGTGACAGGACGAGGGGCAATGGGCACAAGCTGGAACACAGGAAGTTCCATTCAAATATGAGAAAAAACTTGGTGATGGTGACGGCTCTGGAAGAGGCTGCCCAGGGAGGGTGTAGAGTCCCCTTCTCTGGAGACCTTGAAGACCAACCTGAATGCTGTCCTGAGTGACATGCTCTGGGCAATCCTGCCTTAGCAGGGGAGTTGGACTAGATGATCCCTAAAGATCCCTTCCAATTCTGAAAATTCCATGATTCTCTGCCTTTGCAGCTCCCTGGAGGTCAGTCACAGCTGTCCTGAGTTCAGAGCAGGGGAGAAAAGAATCAGGTCTCCTGAACTGGACTGGGCTGCAGGATTACTGGTGCTGATAGAGGGGCATGGACCCTGGCAGGAGGTATTACATCTCATCAAAATCCTACTCCTGAGCAGTCTGATGACCTTTGGAGAATTTAGGGCCGACCTAGCGAATATTCCCAGGAGTCCAGTGTTGATGGGAAAGCCCAGGCTGTGTCAACAACCTTATCAAGAAACAGCTTTTCACTCCTGCGTTAGGAGGCAAGAGAAACAACGTGTTGCAAAAACAGTGCAAGGTCTGTGTACAAACACGGTAGTGGCTGCCAAGCTTTGATTTTAGAAGCTGAGTAGCCAGCCAAACAGGTGGCAGACATAGAAATGTTACCATTCTGTCACCTGTGTTTTTACTGACTATATCAAAAAACATACAATTTCAGTTCCCTGTCAACAAATACATTTTTTTTCTTAGTTGGGTCAATTTGTAAAGGTCAGAATGGAGCAACAGCTCTTATTTGTTTATGAATTGCATGTAGCACATGTAGAAGGGCAAACTGGATCCTTATGTGAGACCTTGGCTTCAGGTCACTCCCAGTTGACAGAAAAGTTGTTTTTTTTGGCTCATGTGTGAAAAACCAGAGGTTATCATGGAATCACGAATATTTTGGGGCTGGAAGGGACCTCTAGAGATTATCTAGCCCAACTCCCCTGCTAAAGCAGGAGTGCCCAGAGCACATCACTCAGGACTGCATACAGGCAGGTCTTGAACGTCTCCAGAGAAGGGGACTCCACGACCTCCCTGGGCAGCCTCTGCCAGGGCTCTCTCACCCTCACCCCAAAGAAGTTTGTCCTCATATTTGAATGGAACTTCCTGTGTTCCAGCTTGTGCCAGTTGCCCCTCATCTTGTCATTCCTTGAGTGACCCCACTGGCAGAAATGCTCACATCCTGGCTGCTTTTAACCCCAGTAGGCCAGGCAGGCTCAGAACTTTACCATCTGATGGCACACATGCTGCTCAGAAACATGAAAGGGCTGGCTCCCTCCCTGCCATTACATCCTCATTATCCAGAGGATAAATTTGGTTTTAAATTTGTGCTTAAATTTGGTTTGAAATCCTTTTCTACCAGTGGAAGCGTTGTTCTGGGGTAGACCTGGGGCTCAGCCAAACCCATGCTCTACAACGATCCCTGTGGGGGCTGACTCAGGAGTTCACCACCAGAACGTCCCTGAGGCTGCTCTAATGTGATGCAGGAGCCTATCTCCTCCCAGGGCAGGAAGGCAAATGGACCAGATACAATTCCACAGAGCACAGAGCAAAAATTGTCTGTCCCCTGCTCTGTGCTGAACTCAAAATCACACAGAACGTTATCAGAGGGGCAAGCTAATGCGGGCAGACAGGGTGAATGTCAAAAGCTAGAAAGGTCATGACAAAGGCTTAATAGCTTTAGCGTACCATGTTCAATGACTTCTTCTGGCTCCCGAAATCGAACCCTTCTCTCTGCTTTCCTTTTTTCCCCCACAGCCTGGTCCACAGGTGGCCTTTTCCTCAGTATTGAAGGAGGATAGCTACTGTCATCTGTCTAAAGAGTTGATCAAAACACAAAACACATGGCCATTCAAACTGGAGTAATACATCTACGTGAAGCTTTGAGCTTTTGTGGCTGTGTTACCATGTTCCCCGAAGGGCATGATATGAAACACATCTGTTTTGACATTTATAGTCATACCACTGTAATATTTATAGCAAGACAATATGGATATTCCTTCATTGTTATAGATCTTCAGTACTCTAAAGCTGTCTTCTCGGGAAAAAGGCTGGTTAAAGTAACAGACAGCAAAGTGTTCAGAAAGGATTTCTCTAAATTGGAGCGAACAGTTATTGAAGGTGGCTGCTCAACAGCCCTGGGATAGACGAACATAAATGTGATATGAAATATATGAACCATATCATTGGGAACACCTTTGAAATGTTCTTCCGAGCTAAGCAGCTCCGTTCTGAATGCAGTGTTGCTATTTCAACAACCGAGAGTATGCAGCAGTCTTCGGTTTGGACACTGTCCTGATGGGTACAAGAAAGTAATTTCCTTGCAGTTTAATATCACTCTTATGTTGTTGCCACACTCAGTCTTTGGTAACAGAATCAGATTGCTGTGGATTCTGCCAAATAACAAGAAACAGAGCTGTAATAATAATACTAATAAATCACTCTGTGTAGGAATACTCCCCAAAATGAATGAATCCAAAACATTTTGGTTCAGAGACACTCTGATGACACACTGTCTCCTGAAAGTGGAGAGCAGATGGCAAATTTTCAACTTTTCAAAGACTTAAGTGGATGGCAGAGATTCTCCGTGTTTTATTTGTACTTTAGGATCAAAGTCACCTTCTCTACTCCATTCCTCTCCCTCCTTCCTTTCCTCTGCTAGGTAAAGGGTATTATTTCTTATAAGGTTTGTTTGGTCCTTCTGGTCACTGACAATGCTCCTTTTTTTCCCCCCTGTCTGTCATTTTCCTTTGCATGTCAGTCAGTGATTGCCCACTACTTTCTCCATGCATTTCTTCCTGCTTTAATCTTTCTGCTCCTCGATGCCCACTACCTGTGCCCATTTTTAGGCTCAAATACCCTGACCCTACACCTTTTCTCTTTGGATGCTTTCCCCACACTCCCCATTTCACACACCTGCTCTTTGGACTGCAGAAGCAGGATTAAGCCCTGTTACATGCAGTATGGGGGTGTCAGAACTCAAAGTTCAGAGGATAAGTAGGTTTCTCTATACATCACACTCTGGATAATCTCAGAAAGGCATATGACATTGACAGCAGGAGCTGCAATGGAGTGAGGAACACCTCTAGCTTTGATACCTTCTCCTGAGGGATTTACAAACCAGATTTTGGCTTAATTTGTCACTGATAAAGATTATTTCTCTGAGCTTGGGGTCATACAAGCATCCGTACTACCTCTGTCTCATGACCAGGGACAGTGTGTGTTGGAGTTCTGTGTTTTTCATTCAGCAGCTCAGAAGATGAAAGACCCATCCAGGTTATGGGAAACCTGGATTCAATTTCTTTCTGACTCCAAGGGAATAAAACCACACATCTCTTATACGTATGCCCTCATCATCAGAGCTATGGTGCACACGTGGGAGCAGGGAATCTCAGACTCTGCCACTGAAACCCTCTTGTTTGGCCTTGCATAATTAAATATTCATTGAGCTAAAGAAAGAACGAACGGAAGAATGACTTTACAGCATAGTGTTTTTGGTGCTCCCTTGGGGGTGGGAGAAGTCTGCTCCTATCCTTGCTCCAATGAATACTTAATATGAAATACTTAAATATTCATTGGAGCAGTCACTGGGAACAGGGTCTCTCATCTACCAGGTGAGTACCCTAATCACTCTGCTATAGACACACACACACACACACACACTTTCTGGCATAATGAATATTGAATTACTTTGTGTAAAATGAAACAGGTTTAAGGAGACACAGCAGAAGATACCCAGCTCACACCAGCAAGTGGTTATAGCTTTGGCTAGGAGGGATCCTCCCGTGGCACAGGAAACTGAACCTTATCTTTGAAGAGATTTTTAACTCTTCAAGTTAAAAGTGCGGCTCTTGTCTATATGAGATCTTCCAACCACCTAACGGTTACAACACATCAGAAGAGAAAAACATTACACAACTGTCTGGTTGAGTTGCACCTTAAAAAGGAAATGACATCTACGGTATTTACTAGACTTTAACAACCTGTGGAAATCAAAGCTACACAGTGTCAGGAAAAAAAAGGACACTTTTTTTCCCTCAGAGAGAAACCCAGCGTTAACGTACTGTGACAGGAGCTGGAAACCTACCAAAGTGCTAGTCAGGAAATTAAATGCCCTTAAAAACAACCCATTTGTGAAAAGCTCTGGGTTTTGGACATACGGACTCTATCACTCATCAAGAGATTACTTACCGGCAGCTCCTCTGTACTAGGATCAGAAGGTGGGGCTGGACATATTTGGGACATGTACCCTGGATGCCAACATAAAGCCACTTGATCAAGAAATTGGGAAGGACCAGGGCAGAGTGTCTGGAGATCTCTCTGCGGCAAGGACGGAGCAGGCAGTGGCCCTGTGCAGATGGCAGCAGCCGCAAATGACAGAGGAGTGGAAAGAAGAGTTTCCGCCCTTCATACCAGCGTTGGCTTGGGAAGGATGACGTTACTCGAAATGTACTCGGTAGCCAAAAATAGCACAGAGTGATAATACTGATTGTGCAGCTGGAAAGCATGGTTTTCCTGGCAACTGGAAAGAGGTTGAATAGGCCAAATCGCAGATAAACACCTACACATTTATATGCATAAACATGAAGTTGAGGCTGATCTTTTTTATCACGACTGCTGCATTTCCATGGTCATGTTCATCTCCTTGCCAGAAACTATTCCCAATCTCAAACATTTTGCAAGTGGGATTTTGCTTTTAATCCATTTCCCATTCAAAATATGTGGGTAAGGCCATCAGAAAATTATATAGATATAGTGGGATCACATATATCTCCCTCCAGTACAGTTATGACCTCACTTTATATGTTTTACAAATTAGATCCATTATTATAGTAATAAAGTGGGTTTTTAACATTAGACATTTCTGCAGATATTATAATAAGATTATTGATAGTAAGAGAGGTGATTTACTGTTCTAGAGGCTTTAACAGCCCCTTGTCAAATGCTGAAGGCATCAGACATCATCAAATATAAAATTTCCAGTCAGAAATACCTGCCATGACTGCGGAAGTACAGTGGTTTACTGTCTCTGCAATCACAAGCTTGAGCTGTTTTCTGTTGTTCCTTTCCTGGAGTTATTTATTTGTTGTAGCATGTCTAAAGTACTTAGTTTTGCGTAATTTTCCAGGTGGAAAATGGTATGCACAAACTGGCCCTCATTTTGTACCTACACAGTGGAGAGCTGCAAGATGCTGACATTGACATTAGGAACCAAAGGGCACAACAGTTCTGTGGGCTTCACTGATTTAACCTGTCTTTCAGGGATTTGGGAAGTGAGTGAGTAGATGGAGTGCTCAGGGAGGTGGTTGAGTCACCATCCCTGAATGTGTTTAAGAGTCATTTGGATGTTATGCTGGGGGATCTGGTGTAGGGGAGAACTTTGTGGAGTAGAGGATAGTTGGACTTGATGATCCCAAGTGTCTTTTCCAACCTGAATTAATCTATGATTTTATGGAAAGGATAAAATCTTTTTTAAGGATCTTCCCCCAGAGGAAACTGGCCCAGCACAAAAAGGGAGGCATGGCTGATGTGGGGCCAGTAACTCCCTTTGAACCTTGCTGCCCCCGCACTTGCAAGAGCTGCTGTCCTCAAGCCCTTCCCTTTCTGGCAGTGAAAGCAGTAGCAACACGGAGAAGGACACATTTCAATGGTCTGGGGCTCTTCACTGAATGCATCATGTCTAAAAGGCATCTGAAGAGAGTCACCTTACCTTCTCTTTCCTGTACATTGGGGTGATGGAGGACTTTTCCTCATGCTGCAACCGGCTCACAGCTGCAGGCCTTGTGAAACGCTCTCAAAATCCCCTCTCTGATGTGTCCTGCAAGTTTTCACAGCAGTTATTTTGGGATATCTAAGCTGAGTTGTTTTGGTGTATTTTGGGGGGGGTGGTGGGGTGGTGGGGCTAAGTAACGTTTCAAAATTCAGTTTGTATTAGATTCTAGACAGAAAGGTGACAAAGCCTTTCCAGCCGTGGTCCCTACCTTCTCCTCTGGTTCCTCTTTCTTCCTATTGTTGTCCACTTGCTACTAATTAATATGAAAAAGAATTTGCCTGCCTGCTTTGTCTGGAAAAACTGATGTAGGTGAGGAGATGGAGGTCAGACTCTAGTCTTCATCTAGCTTTGACTTTCTCTATATGAATTGCCTCTTATATTTTCAGTGGTGTCATCCAGCAAGGCACATAAGAAGGTCTCATGCAACCTCTTATTCCTGCAGAGAGCGGCAGTGAGTTTGTGAGCTTTTTAGACCTGAATGAAAAATCCTGTTCCTGAAAAAAGAAAAAAAAAAAACAGATTTAGTCTTTTTTCACTGAGTCTGGTTTTATTGAAAGAAAGGTCTCACATTTTTGCTAAAAATTGGTCAGGAAATTTTTGGCATTTTCTTAAAACACCTAAAACAGAAAAATCGAGGGGGGTTGTTGTATTCAAGAAATGGACAGATGGAGAATACATTTTTCATTTTTGATGCCAGATACATTTTTTTTACAGTTCTAGAGATTGCCCTTAAATGTAAACAATTTTTCTGTCCATGTGATTGAAAACTAATTAGGCAGCTTATAAATGTTTTCATGAAAGACGGCCGTCCAAATGCTAGGAATGATCATTTCATAGTGCCTGTCTCGCTTTTATCCCACAATGTGTTAATTATATTGATAGTAATGGTAGTAAATGCTTGAATAATTAGTAGTTACCTGGGCACTCAAGTTCCAGAGGATAAAGATGTCACCTCAAATCTCATAACAGGATGGATCCATTCTTCCTAAGTGCTTTTGATTGCAGTTTAACAACCTAACATTGAGGACACATTAGGAATAAAACACAGTTTAATGCATGAAGTGAAAGAAAAGGGAAAATAACTTCTCTACCCTCTGAAATCTCTGGTAATAAAGAATAGTTACAATAGTGGGATAATTTCTACTTTGGAAGCTGGAAAAATTTCCTTTAATATTGTCCTTCTTTTTAAAGTAATTTTTCATCTAAGCTTTGATCTCATTTCATGCAACATATGTCAGAAGCAAAGCTGGACAAAGAATTCATAAATGAATTATTTAGCTGATGAGTGTCACCTCTATTTCTTTCAGCTAATTGTTCACAAATAGATAGTGACTTTTGTGAACGTATTCATTATTCAGATTTATTCAGTGGATAATTGCTGGGAGTAATTCTTTGTCTGTAGATTGCTTGGAAGCATTTGGCTGTGAGCATTTAATAGGAAAAATCTATCCAGGCTTTCGATACAAGACAAAGTAAAAATATCTGTAACTACTGATGGAGTCCTTAAGCAGAAACAATATATTGCAGTCTTAACGAGCAATGCCAGTGTTTTCAGGAAGAACTCCACTACTTCTCATGGTACACAGGAGGGAAAGCAAAGACATCTCAACTATCTGCGTGGGGCTGACTCTGAACGGTGCTCGTTGTATATGCAAATAAGTTTTCACAAGGAAAAGCATTGCTGAAGTGTTTGCTCAGCAGAAAAACAAAACAAGCCTAAACAAAACATGATTGACTTCCCAGTGAATAAATATGAACAGCCCACACAAAGGAACTAACTGCACAGCCAGTATTTTCCTGCAAAACCCCAATGGAAGATGTCTAGGAAATAAACATAACGTGATAAAACAATTTTACGCTCAGAGGATAGCTGTGTAACCATATGAACTCTTTTTCCATTTCCTTCTGGGGGAATAAATATTTTAGACAAGCAAAGTACTTTGTAAATGATGCCTTTGTGGGGATTCATCTGGCCTTGCTCAATTATTTTGAAACCTAGCAATTTTCTCATATCATTGAATCTGGCTTTATTGCAAATAGGGTCATAGAAATAGTCACTCATCGCGATAATGGACTAAGTTTATCTTAACTATGAACACTTCCAGACGGTTTACACACACGTATGTATTCAATATTCATGGGTATGCACAGTGCATATATATTAATAATGAAGTAACTTTATCTTCAACAATCTGAAAACAAAATCACGTAATACCATACAGTGCGGGGTGCGGTGGTAACTGGAAGCAGCATATCAGGATAACAGAACAGAAAGGGAATAAATAAATTAGAAGGGAGTCTTCCATATCTGCTTCAACTTCCAGAGTGTCAATTGAGCCTTTGTTCAATATTCCACCTTTCGTGGTTCTGTGTGCTCTTGATTAATAATTTAGAGATGCACTTTTTGGCAGCAAGGTAAGAAGTTTTGTGTTTGCCAAGAGTGATTTTCCACCAGTCAGGGAATACCTCAGGAAATACAAAGGCAAATTGCCCCACAGAGCATAATTAGCTGTGTGCCGCCTTCCTTTTTCTGCCTCTTGGAGAAACAGATTTATGGCTGAAAGGTGTGGGACACCCATGAGGTGTCATACGGCACCAGTTCTGCTTCTCAGACCTTCTAGGGAGGAAAGCACTGCATAAATCCCAAGATAAAAATCATCCCTTCGGACTGTGTGCTTCCATGTGTATTGCAGAACCAGAAGGATTAACAACAGTTAATCTCTTGACTGATGGTCACTCCAAAATGGGAGGCGGGGGGGGGAGGTCTTATGGAGTTGGGGAAAAAAATAATCAACAACAAAGCATATGGAGACAGAACAATGAATAGGCAGATGGTTTGATAACACTTGGCGTGTGTAGCCAGCTAGGAATCAGTTTTCACTGAGAGCAATCAGTTCTCATTTCTGTATATCCGTTAATTCCTGTGATGCCCAGAGACCTGTGTACCCAGGTGCACTCCCTGTGCCCCCCTAGGAAGATTGTGCAGTCACTGTGAAGCACAACATCAGCAGTCCCTGTGGTGCTCCATGAAGGACCCACAAGATTGTCCTCCTAGTGAGGTCTACTCGTCACCCTTTATATGTTATTGCCCTGGAAGTTTTCAGGATCACACAGATCTATGAATTGCTCTTTAATGCATATAGGCAGGCCTGGGGCTACGCATCCAGGAACCGCAGCCTTGGGTTACTTGTTTTGCAAAAATTAGGTTAGGCATGGTAATATCACATGCAGCCATCTGATCCAGCACAGCAGAATGCATTTCTGAAGGCAGAGCTTTACCTGTGAGTACACCAGGTAATTCTGAGTAATGACCATCTTCCTGGACCCATGGTACCAGTTTCAAATCCACAGCTTCCAAAGGTTTGCACTGTTTGGAACTGAGTTGTTCTCCAAGTCAAAGATGTAAACACTGAGCAGAACATGAAGAAGGGTTTTGCATTGTGGTCAGAACATCCTCACTGCAGGGCGGGCTGATTTCTGCTCTATTGGGACTGGCTAGAAGTGATTTAACTCTGTTGAGGAACTTGGTCTCAATTCATCCTTGGCATGAATCCATTGACTTATAAAAGGCCTGGATCCACCTCCATTTCTTAAAATTGCCTCTCTTATTCATGTGTCTTTCCAAGTAGATGTTACAAATAACTACAGAGTACTTGTGGTGATATATAGTAAACAGAGAGAGAATTTCTGGGCTGCTGAAATGAACTTCCTATATAATTACAGAATGATTCCACATCCATTTCATAATTAGACTCCTGAGATTACAACCAAGCTATTATTTGTGATCCAACATGCATTTTTATTTTGGAAATGTCCCATAAGCCATTGGGTTTATTCCACCTGAGGTTTTCTAATTCGGTCTGTTCATCCTGCCACTGGGATCTAAAATGTAAAGCATGTATTGACTGAATCAGAGTTACCAAGTAACCAAATGCTAATATCTGCTGCTGGCTCGCTGTTTCCACACCAGCCAGTCCTGTTGATGTGGGATGTAGGAGATGGACAGGGCTGGAGTGAACAATGTCATTCTGAGTTAACTTTTGTCACACGCACATCGTATTTTAGGAACAAAAAGGAATGGAACTAGAACCTTGGCTTAAAGCATCCAGGATGCAGTTGATGTCAAGGCTGTCAACAGCCATGAGATAGAGGGATAGAACCATGGGAATGAGAATAAGAATGACAAGGATTAACTCACTGCCAGCAAGAGAATGGCTGAGCTGGCATAAAACAGAATGGGAGGTTAAAAAGGCATAAAACCAAAAACCTTCAGAAACAGCCAAAACAGAACTATCTTCAGGAATTATACTTTAACATTAATCACTTTGTGCTTTGTGTTGTGTTCCGTCTCTTTCTGCAATGAATTTTCATTTCCCCAGGTGAGTTTTGCCCTGAGTAGAATTCAGGCTGGGATGACTGCAGGGTATAGCCTAAAAAGTGGATTAGCCATCTTGTCTAAATCCCACATATCAATAGGCTCCCGTTGACTTCTGAGAGCCGCTGCCGGTCCTCAGTGGCTTTTAGATACCTGGAAGCCATTAATGCCAAACTGGTCCTGAGAAGGGCAGCAAATGGGACTGATGGACAATTGGAAGGGAAGAAGCCAAGGGAATCATAAAGCACCCAGATGAAGGCATCGGTGCATAAGAGGATATGAAAGACACTGATGTAAATGCTCTTGAGCTCTATTTGCGGTGTCACCTTGGAAGGGGATTAGATTAGATTAATGACATGAAAGAAGATCAGAAAAATGGAGAAAAAAAGCAGATTGATATGTGAGAAAAACCTAAATGAGTAAAATATGCATGAATTGGAAAAAGTTTGGATGGCAATACTGGATGATGAAGAATATAAAAAGCAATTGGCAAATCCTGCTGTCATTGGCAGACACTTTACATTAATGCTAAGTCTTTTTATGCCAATATTTGTTCTGGATTTAATTTCTTGTAATTAGTATGTAAGTCTCTCTCCTCCACCTCTCCAAGCCCTGGAGGCTGGTGTTTTCAGAATAAACCAAGTAGGTTTAACAAAGAATAATAGGTAAAATTTGCAAAACTGGCCAAGTGCTTCTAGAGCCTCTATTTAATTTCATCTCAATTTAAGCAGAGCTGAGGAAAAGAAGCAAGGGAAAAGAATCACATCAAAGCACATCAAAGAATGCTTGCAGACATCAGAATATACAGATAGAATCATAGAATTGTTGAGGTTGGAAGGCACCTTTCAGACCTTTGAGTTCAACTGTCAATGTAACACTGACAAAATCCATCACTAACTATATCTCGGAGCACTAGGTCTACCTGTCTTTTAAACACCTCCAGGGATGGTGACTCAACCACTTCCCTGGGTAGCCTGTTCCAACATTTAATAACCCTTTCAGTGTAAAATATTTTCCTACTATACTGTCTAAACCTCCCCTGATCAACTTTAGTCTGTTTCCTCTTGTCCCACTGACCTGGGAGAAGAGACTGACCCCCGCTTCTCTACACCCTCCTTTCAGGGAGCTGTAGAGAGCATTATGCCTCAGCTCCTTTTCTCCAGGCTGAACAACCCCAGTTCGCTCAGCCACTCCACACAAGATTTGTGCTTCAGACCCCTCACCAGCTTTGTTGCCCTTTTTCTGGACCCTCTCCAGCACCTCAATGGCTTTATTGTAATGAGGTGCCTAAAACTGGACACAGCACTCGGTCCTCAACAGTGCCCAGTACAGGGGGAGGATTGCTCCCCTAGTCTTACTCACCAAACACTGTTTCTGGTATAAGTCAGGATGCTGTTGGCCTTCTTGGCCACCTGGGCACACTTCTGGCTCTTATTTACCTAGATGTCAATGAACACCCCCAGGTCCTTTTCTGCCAGGCAGCTTTCCAGCTACACTTTGCCAAGCTTGTAGTGCTGCATGGAGTTGCTGAGACCCAACTGCAGGACCCGGCACTTGGCCCTGTTGAATCTCATCCCATTGTGCTCAGCCCATTGATCTAGCCTGTCCGCGTCCTTGGGCAATGTCTCTCCAACCTCAAGCATGTTCACCTTCCCACCCAACTTGGTTTCATCTATAAATTTACTGGTTGCACTCAAACACCTTGTCTAGATCACTGATAAAGATATTAAAGAGAACCATCCCAAATACCAAGCCTGGGGGAACACCACTTGTGACCAGCCACCAACTGGATTTAACTCCATTCGCCACCACTCTCTGGGCCTGGCCCATTAGCCATTTTTCTACCTTGTCAAAAGTCCTCCCATCCAAACCATGGGCAGCCACTTTCCCCAGGAGAAAGCTGTGGGAAACCTTACTAAAGTCCAGGTAAATCACATCCACAGCCTTTCCCGCATCTACCAAGCAGGTCACTTTGTCATAGATAGAGATCAGGTTTGTCAAGCAGGGCCTGCTTTTCATGAACCGATGCTTGCTGGGCCTGATCACTCAGATGTCCTTCATGCACCACATAATGGTACTCAGGATGGTCTGTTCTATGACCTTTTCAGGAACCGAGGTCAGATTGGCAGACTTACAGTTCCCTGAATCATCCTTCCAGCCCTTCTTGTGGATGGACATCAGATTTGCTAGACGCCGGTCAACTGTGACCTCCCCATTTTTCCAGGACTGCTGGTAATTGATGGAAAGTGGTTCAGTGAACACTTCTGCCAGCTCCCTCAGCACCCTTGGCTGGATCCCATCTGTCCCCATAGACTTGTCTATGTCTAGCTTTCAGAGCAGGTCCCTCACGCTCTCCCTTTGAATTATGGGTGCACACTGCACCCCATCCCTTCTTGCAAAGGCCATTAGCCCTCTCTTTTCTCCTGAGTTGTAACGATATCTCCAGGGGGGCTTTTTTTTTGCCGTGAATTCCCATTCCCATGCAGATGTACCTGCACTAGAGGTGCTCCTTGGTGAGTGGCCAGCTTGATAAGCCAGGTTGAAAGCCAGTTACGTTTTGTGCAGGCAAGCTGAAGATTTATGTTTTTTGTTCCAAAGCAGAGCATCCTTTGACATGCCTGCAGGAGTGTGGGAGGGTCCTGCTCACCAAGCAAATGTGTGTCTTACAGTGGAGTAGCTGAGAGCAAGATGGGCTTTTACCAGGGAGTATGGAACTAGGGTCCAGCTCCGATCCCTGGCAGGTTTGGACCAGATCTTTAAAATGTGATACCCCTGGGAGGCAACTCATTACAGCCTTGTAACCCTTACAGCCCTCT